>PVKA01036406.1:0-21809 GCA_004027165.1 Ctenomys sociabilis
CTGACAAAACTAAAGAAAAAAAGGTGATATAATTGAAGGACCATTTTGTATCTGTATGTACAAAGCAGCTATATATAGATATATAGCTACTTTCTCTTAATTCAATAGAAGAAAGATTTGTACTAATAGTGTTTGGACAGGATATCATATCTGCATCTTGTACTATGAATAACCACTATGAAGACAACAATATGCAATGTATTAATTGTTGTAACTCTCCTACCAACCTGTTTTGAAACTGTTTCATTGCAATTTTTTCATTAAAATTAATAAAAAATAAAAATAAATTTTATTTTTAATTTATTTATTGTTTATATTTTAATATTATTTATATTATAAATAAGCTATTTATAATATATTTATACTATTTATAATTTATTTAGATTTTATTTAAATTTTATTTTCATTAAAATTAAAATGAGCCAGGGCTGGAGAGATAGCTCAGTGGTCTAAGCACCTGCCTAGCAAGCACAACAACTGGGTTTGATTCTTGGTACCGTATGCCGTGCAGGTGCTCGTGCCAAGCTGGCCAACAAAACTGGGCATGGTGGTGCATGCCTGTAATCCCAGCACTGGGGAGGCTGAGACAGGAGGATCTCTAAGGTTCCAAATTGCATAGTGAGGACCTGCACCAAATAAATAAACCAATAAATCTTTTAAAAAAAAAATAAAATGATGTAAATGGTAGCTCAATATGTAAGGAAACAGTGGTGCAAAGATTAAACCACAAGGCAAAGCACTAAGGTGGTGTGGCTCAATCCTCAAGATAGCGGCCGGTTCCATTCCCAGAAATCCCTGCCAGCCCCGCCCCCAGGGTGCACTGAGGCGGCAATGGAGACTGGGCGCAGTTGCACACGCAGGTAATCCCAGCACTTGGGAGGCTGAAAGCAGGAGAATTACTGAGTCAGATCTACACAGTGAGACCCTGTACACGCTGTACTAAATACAAAAAAAAAAAAAAAAAAAAAAAAAAAAAAAAAAAAAAAAAAAAAAAAAAAAAAAAAAAAAAAAAAAAAAAAAAAAAAAAAAAAAAAAAGAGATAGGCATAGAGGATCATTTCTTGCACACAAGCTCTCTGTGGCCTTAATGAATGGATTCTTTCCATTTAAAAATAAACATAAATATAATTTAAGATTATGTTGCCATGATTTAAATGAATGAGAAAATAAATTTCAAACAAGTCAATTATTATATCCATTAATGGATCAGGGAAGTTTAAACTAATCAGTCCCTCTTCTGTACTTCTTTTATTTCAAAATTATCAATACACTATTCCAGTAGACATGCTCCTTTTTTTTCAGTAGATGTACTTCTATAAATAGAAACTTTTCTTACTTAGGCTCTAGCTACCTACTGTCTATAGTAATCTAGATACCAGCTCAGCTGCTTTTATGTATATCTTTTAAAATCCTAAAATTCATCCCAATATTCAATTTTATGCTTTTTATTTCACTATTATTAGGTCATCTTAACTTATTTTTATCTCACTGTATGTGGCTTCTCTCTAGGCATGGAGTGATAATCAGAGTAGTCTTAAACCAAACCAATTCCAACTAACATTCTATTCTAGAATAAAGAAATTGTCCCATTCTGAAAAAGAATAATCCCAGATTTAATATAAAGTAAGAAGAAGTCACACAGTAATTCAATATCACCATGTAGCAATATTACCTGATTCTCACTTGGAATCGAGTAAGTGATCAGGGGTAAGACCCGGCTAGATGTCCCTTCTTGCAATTTTAGATGAGGCAAGAGTAGCCAACAGGGAAATCTAGGCATGAAGCGATGATTCTGGGCAATCCACTGAAGAGAAATAAAACTGAGCAAAGTAAGATTTCAGATTAGTTTGACTGAAACCCTCCCATACTGGGTGGAGGAGACAGAACAAGAGACTAAATTTACCTGATAGTAAGTACAGAGCTGTGGCTGTACAATATATAAAGAAAAGAGGTTTACTTTGCTCAATCTTAGCTGGCCCCATTTTTTCAGACTCTTAGGGTTAAAATCTTCATAGTAAGAGAGCGAGTGATCGCATGGTGAGAAGAAATAATAGGGAGGAGCCAGCTTTGCTATTAGGACAACTCACTCTCATAAGCACTAACTTGCTCCACAAGATGAGCATCAGTCCCTCTGAAGTCAGCCCTCCATTTGACCTAATTCCTTTCACTATCCCCTACCTCTTAACCTGTATCCTTGTACCACCTATCATGTCACCACATGGAAGACTAAACCTCCAGCAGGTGACCTGTGGGAACACATCCCAACCCCAGCATATACTACATGCTCAGCCTCAAAGTCTTGTTCAAGCTTCTCTAACAAAAAGAGGCTCCTGAGCACCTTCCCTCTTCCATCTTCCCTGGTCAGTTGTTAATTCCCAGTCTTTCCAAGTAGTTTTCAAGACTCTGTGTTCAATCACCAGCATCGCAAAAATAAATAAATGACAAACAAATAAAAATGAAGACTATTTAAATCTTTGGAATAAAAGGAGAATTATATTACAAGGCACACACACAAAAGAAAGTTGTCTTCCCAGGAGCTCTCTGCCCCAGCAACAATAACAGTGCTATGCTAGCAGCTCCTTGCTAAACACTTATGAAAAAAGGAACTATGAGGTATCTGAGAAACATCTACTACAAATGAGTAAAACAAAAAGGAAGATTCTTGTTCAATAAACAAAGCATGTCTAAAGATAGTATTCACAAAGACAGTGGACCGCCAACAGGAAAACTTAAGACCTCGGTTACAGGCAATATGAACAACCTCTAATCCCTGTCCTTTTACATGCTTTGCCTTTGTTACCATTTTTCAATCCCTGTCCCCCTCTCCCTTTAAAAAACACACTTAATTGTCAAAGAGAGTATAACTAAGGTATGAAACATGCTGATTGGACATGTGTTCACATTACATGATGATTACCACAGCCACATTAACAGAGCCCTCACCAGCCACGCTGGACACCACATTCCCTGCCCGTATCCTCTTCGCTGCCGACTGCCCTCCATCCTTGACATGCTCTTTGAACCTGGCCCTTCAAAGGTCAAGTCTTGGTTTTCCTGTCTTCTTAGAATTACTTTGGCTCTTTAGGAACTAAATATGAAAGCAGCTGTCAAGGACAGCTACAAAGAACAAATTAGATAACTCCTTTATAGTCGATAATGGGCTACACACGAGCTCTTGACACTCCATAGTTATCAGATTCCAATCTGTCCCTAGAATTCCTCCTACATATAGAAACATGTTTCTCTTGCCTTTGCTACATGAAAAATCCTTAACATACATGGAGAATATTTTAAAATCACTCTCCAACATATAATTTCTCCCAGGAAAAAAGAGGAAACCGAAATTTGTCAACTGACTCCCTTTCAACTTATAAAGATTATATCCCCACAATATTTTAATAAGGGACAAAAATAAATGGTTTTTAGATGTTAAATGGCAAAGAGAAAAATTAGTAAATACAAATGTACATACATATGTGCATACATAAATACACTTTATGCATTCCAAGGTCACTCAGAAAGAGTTGTAAACAGAAATGCTAAGACCACTATTTGAAGATTTTTCTCGCCTTGGTAACTTATTCAAAGAGGTATATTTTTATGCCTCTGTGCCATGCTTCTTAGATTATCAAATGGTGCCATATGTAACTATAACTAGGTTATAAACCATTTACTTGACAACTATTCGTGCCTGCTCTTTTAAATCTAATAAGGCAACATTTCAAGATTTCTAATATAGCAACAATTTGCTTAGAGCAGGTTGGAAGGCGTGCTGTCCTCCAGGAGAGCAGTAGCCTTCACTCTTAACAATCAAATACAGTCTATTGAAAGGAGAAAGTCTGAAGCTAATTGTACTGAAGGGGCGTTTCTATGAATATTTGAGAGTCCTTGGCCATATTTTTCAAGTGTGAAGAATTCACATTGTACATTAAACATTTCAGCTCATTTCTCTTTGTTTCTACTAAAAGTTTTATATATTCGCACCTCAGAAAATGTGTTTGGAGTGATTTATTTGTATAAATTCATCATTAAATTTACACTTTTTTGTACTTTGGAAGTGAAGTAGTTTTAAGCATAGGCAGCTTGTCTACACCTACATGCAATTCTACTACATCTATTGTCTCAAACATCTGAGTACATACCCAAAGTTTCTTAAGTCCTACCAGAAAAATAAGAAGACACATAGATACACACTAGAGGAGAACATCCAGTCTAGGCATTAGTCCAGGTCCAGGTGGCTGGTAGAGCTCATGTACACTGAAGTACTTCAGGCATGTACTGGTATTTACAAGAGAAGGTACACAAAAATTTATTTTTAAAAAGCATAATAATAATACACTATACACACCAAACAATATTGCCTATTAAATAAAGTACTTATAATGTATGCATGAACCATTTGAGTCCTCAATTCTGACCCTCCTCGAGCCCACTGATGCTGACTTCTCCCTTGAGGAAGGAGATGAGGACTCATGCATAGTGAATGCATCTCTTTCTCAATCATCTATGAGAAGATTAATCCTGAGCTACAAAACAGAGTGTGAGGACAAGAGTTTGGAAAGATGCCTTCCTCTCCCATAAGCTAAAACTAGCTGGGCAAAGAGGCTGAACTCTAGAGATGCCTGGAACCCTCCAAGCGCAACATCTCTTGTCCATATAAAGCCATGGTGTACCTCCTGCACTGTGAAGCACTGTGAGGAACTGACCTTCACACCCCTCCTGTATGATGGCCAGTGTCCGGCTGCTGCTACCTCTAGCTTGTTTGTCCTTCTGAATTCCTCTTATGTGAGCTGCAGTGAGTTCACAGTGGTGCTGCAGCTAACCCAGGCTCTGTGTTGCACTACGCAGCCTTCTCTGTTCCTAGCACTAGCACACAGTCATTCACCTCCTCCTTCGTCTCCAATAGCTGACCCCTGCACACTTTTTCCTTCTTCTCCCTGTACTCTTCACTGCCACTGCCCTCTTCAGGTTGAAAATATCTTGCCTTCCGATGAATATTCTCTGGAAAGCCTTTCATCTTTTCCCTCAGAATGCTGGTGTGGGACAGGCAACAGCCACTTTACTTTGATATTTCATCATCACTCAGAGAATGGCATTTACTTTGACCATGAGACTCTTCAGAATAACATTAATTGCTATTCTCCTAACATATGGCATCACAAACCACTGGCTTTATTTGTCAAGGTAAGAGCTGAACCAAAAAGTTCAAAAGTACCACAAAGTGAATCTTACCTGATATATTGTTGTTTCACAGCTGAGGAGAATGGGTTAAAGAAATTTTTTTAACTATTTCAACCACCTCCCCATGCTACCTCATTATGGGTGTGCTTCCACTGGAATGGCTCTCTCTCCCTTTAATCACTCTAGAACATCTGAACCATTTTAAATTCAAGTGAGTCTAAGCCAGGTTGATGCCTTTAAGAACTTCCTGTCTAACACTCACAGGCTAAAAATACCTTAGAGAATAATATCTCATTGGCCACATCCAATATTTCAGAATGCCCCTTGCCTTATATTCCTATTCTACTTGCTCTGTTTGGTGTCCCTGATTCCTAGCATGTAACAGATTAGCTCTCTGCCCAGATCCAATAAATAAACAACTTCCACAGTAACATGCTTGGCTCTCTATTCCAATTTCTTCCCTGCACTGTTTAGTACAGCCTTACTCTTGGCTCAACATTCTCAGTCTCTGGTTTTAAGAAACATGAATAAAAACAGTTTCCCATCCTCAAACCTGTTTAGTTTATACAAATAGTAAAAAGAAAACAGAAAAATTAAGCACATGGTCAGTGTTTATAATTTTATTGACTTGACCCAAACTTTTCTTTCTGAATCCTTAATTTCCATCTCCCTAGTCCTTAAATTCAGTACCCTGGACATATGCTATGTGACTCCAGTTTAACTGTCAATTTGATTGGTTTGGAAGTTTCCCAGGATATTAGTAAATCATACTTCTGAGGTCTGGGGACATAGCTCGGCTATCTAAGCACCTGCCTGGCAAGTGGAAGGACCTGGGTTCAAATCCTGATCTCATATGCTGTGCCAGCTGGCCATGGAAACTGGGCATGGTGACACATGCCTGTAACCCCAGCTCTAGGAAGACTGAGAGGATCACTGAGTCCAAGCTGCATAGCGAGACCCTATACCAAATAAATAACCATTTTAAAAGTCACACTTCTGGGGATGCTTGGAGGGGTTATAGAGGTGTGACAGTAGGTCCATCCTGGCTCTTCACCCCCTCCTCTCTGGTGCTGCTCCCTGCTCTGCTTCCTGGATGCTAGGAGCTAAGCAGTTTTGTTCTGCTGTATCCTTCTGCCATGATGTTTCTGCCTGGCCCTGGGGCCAGCTGATTATGAACTAAATACTCTGAAACAGGGAGCTAAATTACACTTCTCCTTGGAGTTTTGGATGTGAAATATTGCATCCCAGCCAAGGGAAAGTTGACTGATACATCTTGGTACAGAAGCTTCAGATTTCTCAAATAAGCATTGTGCCCAGTCATGCCTTTGCTTCCTAAAGTCCCACGTCACTTTAGATTGAATCTCTCTGACCTAGACTTATCTTTACAAGTTGTAGTCCCTGGGGCAGAAAAAGAGACTTGGGCTAATTTTGGTCTCATTTTTAAAATTTCAATGATTTCATTCATAATAGTTGGTGCATTGCAAGAATTCTAAATCCTTGAACTAAACCCAAGCATCTTTAAAAAGACAAGCATTGGGGGAGGAGAGATCCCAGAAAGGAATTTAAACTATCAGTGGCTACGTATTTCCTATAATATAGATACCAAATTTATTCACATTTTAAATAAATAAAACATGCCCTAAAGCAAGGAGTTATATGTAAATTATACTATGTGAAGAAAATATCTTGATTATCTAGCTTTCAACTAGAGACAGAATATCTACAATTAAAGACTCTTATGTTTTCACCAACTCTCATCAACTTTTCTACTTTTCTCTCTTTTTTATGTGAAAAGTAACATAAAAAACAAAATTATGTTACTTTCTAGTCAATACAGAGGTCACTACTTGAAATCAAGCCAACAGTTCTAACAACTTTGAACTTACGCCTCATTTTTTTAAATTACCAGCACTGTTCATGAGTTCCCTAGGTAACCAACTCTCTATAGCAAAAATGGGAAGGATAGTCAAAAGAAAGCATAACGCATGTATACTAAACCAAACAAAAGCAATGTTCTTCGTTAGCTAAAATAGATTTAACCAAGTGTTTTTATATGGTGGCAGATGGTAGTCACATTAATATTTATGCTGGACATGAAGAAAGGCATGGAGGAAAAGGAGATTCCTCCTTAGAAATAAGTACAAAGTCAACTTGTCAGTTATGAGGCGCACAAGCTGCCAAATCTGAATTTGAATCATTTTGTCACTTCATAGCTGCCTTATCTAGGACAACCTTATGTTCCCTGAACCTCAATTTCCCCATGTGTCAGAGCTAAATGGGGATTAAAAAGAGAAAATGTTTGTGGATTACTATTAATGTTTCCACCTCCCATATTCTTACCCTGTTCCATGCATACATGACAACATTACAAGGTACGCACTGGTAGCCCCATTTTACAGCAAATAAAGTAAGATTCTGAGAGTTTAGTCCATGGCCTCATGGTTCATCAATGGCAGATGTGAAATTCAAGCCCAAAGGTGTTAGATCCCTCCAAAACCACACTTAACCATTTCTATTGCCATAGAGAGGGAAATTCATAAATCATGGTATATTGCAAATGCAGGGGTATTTTGAGGACTTCCAAGGTGCACAAATCTAATGAAGCCAATCCTAACAAAGCCCATGTGAACAGCACATCTTCAAACATCCTGCAGTCACTGCTTGACTTTTTCATCTGTGCTCAGTGGCCCTGGGCATTGGTTATCATAAGTCTCTATGATTAAGAAAGAAAGGACAGAAACAACATCGAATGAGGATTATTATTTGTACTGAACCTATATTTTGAACCCATAGCATCTTCTGGAGATTATTTGCATGTTTGAAGAATGCCCTAAACTATGTATCTCACCTCTCAACATACAATTCAAAACTTTTTCTGGTTTTTCTCACATAGAAAGGTTGACTAAAGCATGGAAAAGTATGTGATTAATAGAATAAAACTATAGTTGGTCTACATTTCAAATACAGATGATATATATTTCATTCCAAGCAAAAGTAATATGGGACACTGACTCTCCTGCTGTATATCTCATTACCAAATCTTCACATTTTAGTTTCACCATCTCTTTATAGCAGTCTTCTTCTAGATGAGTTTTTCAAAACTTACTTTCCACCACCAAAAAAGCCCAACAATGTTTTTAGAAGACTCTCCCTACCTAAAATAACTTGTGGGTCAACTGTCAGTAGAGCAGTATTTTTCACTCTGCTCATATGATGTATCCTGTATAAGTGGATGACACATAGGATATGCTAAGTAAATTTAGTTCCCTTATCACCTTCCCTACCCACCCTATTCCTTAAGGCTTAAGCCTTCTAAGAGTAGGGACTGGCCCTACCTCTTTTGTAACTGCAGATGCACATCAGCGGGTCCAGGCATGTTGATATTGATCTGTTGAAGGGGGTAGAAATCCAGAAACACAAAGGAAGCTGCTCATAACAGTCCATGCTTAAAAGCTGTACTTTATTTTACAAATGTTCCTAAGTAGATGTGGGGAATAAAACTAACAACTTCTACAAGAGCTCTTGTTTTGCTTTTTAGTGTCATCCTTCAAGGGCTGGATATTCCCCTTATCAAACTATTTTCCTTAGTCCATCTACTCTCTTTGTTTCATTAAAAACCATATACTGGGCATTCCCAGGGGCTCCTGGCAATGTAAATTAATTCCTGTGGGCACAACATAATCACCTGGTGACAGAGAAAAAGTGAAAATATGACTTGCTTTGGGTGTAAAGAGTTTCCCAGGCCAAACTGGTTGTGATCATTATTTATATAGCCACACCCTTCAGCAGAGTTTTAACCCTTCCTACTATCAGAGGCCTTAGTAACAATGATTTTTAAAGCATGTGACACTTTGAACACAGATCACTAATCTCTCTCCCCCATTCAAATACTCTAAATTGATTAGAATTTTCTCCTTGGTAACCTGTAAACTCTAGCTGATTATTCCTCTCTGCTTGTGCATTAGTCTTTGCAAATCCACTCATCAGTCTTTTCTTTTAAACATCAGTAGATCTCTTCTCTTTTTTTTTTTTTTTTCAGCTCTAACTGTACTAAAATGCACGGATGCAATTACCAAAGCACTATGAACATTAATCTCTTTATCTGTAGTATACATGATGAGAGAAGCAGGACCTATTTCAGAGTTATTCTTGGGGTTAAAGAGATAAGGTGTGCAAAGTACCTGGCCCAGGGCGTGAAGGTAACAAAGCTCAATATAAGCACATTTCTTTCCCTTCTCCTTTCTCAGCCCCCAAATACTTTCCTTCTTTCTGAACTCCTCTAATATGTAACTTTGTACCTTCTCCCACTGTTTAAAGTCCTGGTAAACATTTTTATTTAATTTATTCATTTAATTATTTAATAAACATTGAATATGAGAAAAACAGTCCTATGAAGTTGAAAGATATATACAAATTACTGCGTTCAAAATTTGTCCCTAACAAATGCACAGGGTAGTATGGCATTAAGTAATTAAAATGAAGCATAATCTTACTACACTGTATTTTCTGTTATAAGCAAGTAATATATAGAAGCAGAATGGAAAAACTGCCAGAGAATAATAATAAAAGCCTCAGTGAAAAAATACTGGGTATTAAATAATTCATAAGAGTTCATGTTCATAATATGATTTAAAAAAATTAATAAAGGGCAAGGCAGCAAAATTGTCTTAAAGAAACACTTCAGCATAGGAAACATTTCTGAAGATTAATTTAGACTTGTTGCATTGTGAACTATAATGAGCAAGACAATATTTTGAAGAACAAAAAAGATAACATAAAAAAGTTAAAGAACTAAAATAGACATATTTTTATAGTGTCAAATGTATAAGTAGGATTTCTAGAAAACAAAAATAAACAAAACCCTAATTACCAAAAGGATAAGGAAACGGTTAAATAACAAAGTCGAGGATTTACGTAGACTTAAATCCATATAATAATGGAGAAAATGTAATTTTATTGCACATTTTAAAAACAACATAAAATTCATTATTCTCTCTTTGTCTCAAGCCAAATACATAAAGTACTTACGCAAATGACACCAGTTCCTCCTATCCCTACCCTAACCTCAAAAGCTCCAGGCCTCCTATGGTGGTGAGATTTTTCACTCTGAATATGGCACTCTTTATGTTCACAGCACAGAGAATTTAATTACTTATCCCATAAGAATTTTTGACTGATCTTTCCTCAGTGAGCATGTATTTATCCAGAGGCTAAATGGATTCTCCCACTTTTTACCTCTTCAAGGAAATAAGGTAATAAGGCAATAAGATAAGCCAGGAAGACCTTCGTACACTGCTAAACATAAAATTGGTTTGCTAGTCTGATGCGTATTCTGAAGGGAGAAAAAAAGGAATATCAACGGTTATGAAAAGAGAACGTGCTGACAACAATTACTTATATATTTCAAAATAACTGGTAGAGATGATTCTGAACATTCACAAAGAAAAGATGAGTTTCAAGTGACAGATATGCCAGTTATACCGATATGAATGCTACAAGTTGTAGACATTAAGTATACGGAAATATCACACCGGACCCCTAAATATATATAATTTATAATCTGCCAACTAAAACTTTAAGAAATTTTAGAAAATCATTTATTAATTAATTTATATATTTATTTGGTACATGGTCTTGCTCTGCAGCTCAGACTCCTAGTGATCCTCCTGTCTCAGCCTCTCCAGCACTGGCATCACAGGAGTGCGCCACCAGGCCCAGTCTCTGTGGCTGGCTCAGCACAGGGCCAGCACAGCATGCAGTACCAGGGACCTAACCTGGGTCCTTGCACTTGCCCAGCAGGTGCTTAGACCACCATGTATATCTCCAGCCCTGAAGAATATTTTTAAAGGAAACACTTGTGTTAATTTCTCATGTTTTTCTATTTTTATTTTCTATTTTTATTCATGAGTTAAAATCATGAATGCTTTAACATTTGATTTTAGTGTGTTTATGAAAGATCCAATTTTGAGTTTCTATTAGCTGGTTATTATGGAATTTTACTTTCTCAAGTTACAAGATTAGTGCACACATTTTTAAGAATATATCAAAATAATTGGGAATCATAAAAATGTCACAAATCTAATTTTAAAAGAGCAAATTCAACAGATTTTTTATTATATTTACCATCCCTGAAACTGTGACTGCCATGTATATGCATTTTATAAATTCTTAATAAATTTGGCAAATTGTACTACAAACAGTAAAATAATTACTTCCTTTAATATTCAGGGTTGTTTTTTAATTGCATTGAATATCAGTTTCTCTGTGGTTGGAATTATTAATCTTGAAAGGTCAGCTATAAATATCTTCTCCTAATATCTCTGTGGCTGGATAAAACTGAGCATCTCCCTAATGAGCACAGTGCTTGTCAGCTTTGATTTTCTTTCTGTGGCTATAGGTGGTGGGCAACTCAAAATACCCTTCCTAGAGCTACTCAGGATCAGGATTCCAGACTTTTCTGAGATCCCAGCTAGTACAGTAAGCTACCAAGAGTAAAGGACAGTGAACTTTCTGGATCTTCGGAGGTGTTGGAAGATAAAGAAATGGAACAATTTCTGGCACATCATAAATGAATTATCTTTAAGCACTATTTGCTAAACACCTTATACACCCATCTCCCTTCTTATAGAGCATGCAACAATCTCAGAGTTCAGGAGCATGCCTGCGGCCATGTACCTACTGGTGATCCCAGAGATAAAATTTTTCTGTCCCAAATCCTAAGCTCATCCATATGGTCCACTGGGTTTGGAGTGAAATGATGCTGTGCTTGAGTTCCATTTCTGCAAGTTCCCAGTCATGAGCAATCTTCTCAAGACCTCTGTGCCTCAGCATCATGATCTGTACAGTGTAATGGGAGTCACAGAAGCCCAGCTAAGAAAGGGTTACTTTAAGTGTTAAATAATACAGACAGCCCTGAACACAACTATGGTTCTCAGATCACCATAATTTTGCTGTTGAAATGACTGCTGTTCTATTTTCTTCTCCACTTGGAGCTCTCAGAACTCTTGCAGGAAGCAGCATAGGGTGATATTTAGAAATGTACAGAGCTTAAGCTAAGCTTATCTAGGTTGAAATCCTATGATGATTGAGCCAGGGAGATAGCTCAGCAGAATAAGTGCTTGCCTGGCAAGCACAGCATCCTGAGTTCAATGCCCGTTGCCACTATTAGGGAAAAGCCATTTAATGCAAGACAGGTTATTTAACCCGTGTTATCTCAGTTTCCTCCCCTAATAAAGGAAGGTGTGATAATATAACCTCTCCTTCAGCTGTTGGAAGAATCCAATATGGTTCACACACTCAAAACTTAAAAGCTTCTATATGGAAGACATGGCATTAATTTAATCTCTCTTGTCATTGTTATTTTATTAATTTTCAACATCTGCCTCCAAATTTCAGACCTTAAATGTATTTTAAAATAGCTGTGTATCTATTTTGTGTAGCTTCCAGCAATGCACAAAAATATGGTGTTTCTTTCCTTGAGAAGGGGTAGTTATAGTTTAACAGGTAAGACAAAACTCTATAACTAATGATATAATATTTTATATTCTAACAGCCACTGAAGGATAAAGAAAGAGAGCAGAGGAAAAAACACTTGGAAAATGTGAATTTTTGCTTTTTGTTAACAAAATTGTTATTTCATAGTCTACCCAACAAAAAAACAAATGGAAAATGAAACAAAAGGAGAGAGGCACAGTTCCAGGACTCTGGAAATTGGTAGATGAGACATCTTTATCCTGTTAGGTGGAAAAACTAAAGATTATTTAACTTCTACTCATACCATGCATGATCGTTCTAAAAGAAGGATATGTTAATGTTAAAAACAGGTCAGAGGACATAATCTCAAAATAAAAATCTATCCTTATCAGAAAGGGAATGGATGAGAGACCGAGAGGTGCATGTGGTAAACACACACACAGGCACTATGTGCTATGACAGTGTCCCTTTGTTTCTGGCTTCTTCTCAGAATGGTGAAAACTTCATCAAATTCATGCAACAGCATTTAGTCATCACTGGGATAAAGTGCACTGCCAATTGTAATAGGTGTGGACCAGATTTGCCCTGGCAGAGCAAAGAATCAGAATTAGATAATCTTAATAAAAGTGTCTGTCCTCAGTCACTGAAGAAGTATTTTTTTTCAACCAGCCTTTCCAAACATTTGCTTCTGTTTCTTGCTTCATTTCTCTGTAAGTAAAACATTTTTTAGACTTAACGTGTTAACAACCTCAGCCCAGAGGAGCAAGAGCCGCAAAGGGTTAAACTGAACGCCAACCAGTAAGCAGAGATGAATTGTCAGTGTTCCTAGAAAGAACAGTTCAGTTTTCCAGATTTCCTGAGGAAGGAGCTGCACAAAGTGACTTATTTGATTTTGCAGACAGAAGCAGGTAGCAGGAACTAAGCAGGAAGCAGAGCCCTCAAGGGAATATTTAGGCCATGTTTAAAAGGAAGCATTTTATTTTTTTTATTATTTAAAGAGAGAACAAATTAGAATTAAAACAGAAAAAATTACAAGTCATACATATTTTCAGTTAACAAACTAATATGAATCTCATAGTATTTGTTGTATTATGTAGTGTTGCCTTCCAACAAATTATTCATATTACCAGATATATGCATATGAAATTGGAAGAAAGAAATGTGTAGAAAGAGAAAAGAAAGAAATGTGTAGAAATTAAAAAGACAGAAAGGAAAAAGAAATTAAGACAAAAGGAGAAATAATTGAAAAAAGGAGATGAAACAAATCAAAACATCAACTGCTCCTTTCCATAGACCAACAGAAATACACAATACAGTGGTCCAAACCATCCTGCTTATGTACAAAGATAAGTCCCTTTCCCCCACTCCCTCTCCTCATCTCAGTAACCCTTTCCTTGTAAATAAGTTCATTCCATTTACCCAGTATCTATTGTACCCTTCAGATTTGACTTTTCTCTTTTAAATTCTCACATTAAGGAGACAATGCAATATTTATACTTGAGTATGTTCTCTAATTGCACCCATTCACTGACAAAAAAAAAAAAAACAACTCAAATTTATGCTGTTTTATAGTTGAATAAAACTCCATTGTGTAAAAATACCACATCTTCCTTATTCATTCTTCCATTGATGGGTACCTGGGTTGTTTCCATGATTTATTATGACTAATTATGCTGTTATAAACATGGATATATATATATATATATCCATATGATATGAGGTTTTCAGTTCTTCTGAAAAAATATGCAGGAGGGGAATATCTGGTATGACTGGGATCTCTAGTCCTTATTTCCATAATAGTTGCACCAGTCTGCACTCTCACCAACAGTGCATAAAGTTTCCTTTTCCTCCACAGCCCCCCCCCCAGCATTTGTTATTGGCTGACTTCTTGATGTTAGCCATTCTTTCTGGGATTTAATTGGCATTTCTCAAATGACCAATGATGTTGAACATGTTTTCATATATTTCCTTGCCATTTGTATCTATCTCTTCATCAGTGAAGTGTATAATTCATCTCAGATGCCCAATTTTGGATTGGGTCTTTGAATTTGGTGGCCTGATTTTTTAATTCTTTATATTTCCAGATAGAAGGCCTTTGTTGGAAGGACAGTCAGCTGTATTGGATATTTCCTTTGAAGTGCAGAAAGTTTTAAAAGAGATGAGATCCAAGTTGTTCATTCATTGAAATATTTCTGGTGCAGTTCAGTTTTTGTTAATCAACTCTTTGCCTACCTCGATGTCCTTAAGCTTTCTCCCTACATTTTCTTCCAGATTTAGTGTTTCTGTTTTAATATTTAAATCTTTGATCCATTATTACTGTAGTTTTGTGCATGGTCATAGGCATGGGTCTAGTTTTAGCCTTTGGTATAAGGAAGCATTTTAGAAAAATTTTGAAGTAACTATTTTAAGCAAAATTGGAGATTATCCTATGAAGAAAAGAACACAGACATTAAATCACTGCACTACCACTTCCTAGTGACAGCTGGGCAACTTGTATACCTCTCTGAATCTTTGTTTTCTAATCTACAAAACAGAGGAGAGCACCTGTATTTTTCAGAATTAAAGATTAAATCACAGTACAGTACAGTGTACTGAAATTGTCTAGTCAACATGAGGTACTCCAAATGTGTGTTCATTATACTTATAGGTAGAAAGTGCTCAACTGAGAACCAATAAAGTTATTTAACCTGCCCAATGTTATTTATACTGCAGACATAAGTTGGGTACTGGCAAAGTCAGTCAAGTCTTTGAATTCAAGGTCCTCAAAACCCAGTGGCAGAGATGGGACCAGAAAAATGGTGTAATACACCTTGACAAATTCTGTAGTAAAAAAATGGCATAATGCTGGAACCATGGGCAGAGCATTCAAATACTAAAGAGAAGTCCAGGCAGACAAAGTGCTCGAACTGTATCTCAAAAGATTTACAGGGGTAAATTCAGTAGAGGAGGGAAAGAGGCTTTGCAGGCTGAAGGAGCAGCACATGCAAAAGCAGAGAAACTGAAAGACCTTGGTGAGTGTGTGGAACCATGTAATGGCTGATATACTCTGTCAATTTGAAAAGTCTAGAAACTACTGAGCAACTTAGCAGCTCTACTCCCCAATGTGTAGAGAACACGCCCTTACTGCTCTAGGATGTTGTTCATTGTGTCAATTTTAAAAATTTAAAAATTTAATTCTAAACATTTAATTAAATGATTTAGCAGGGGAATAGGGTCCTCACTTTGTAAATATCGTCTGTGCTGAGGTATGAGTGATATAGCCACTCAAGGATCTGCATACAATATTAAGGGAGGAAAAGAGATTTGTTCCCCTCTTTCTTTGCTCTTGCTCTTTTGCTGTCTTCTGCCACCATGAACTGTTTCTCCTGTGCCATCCTACCCTATCTTGGAGCCAACTGGTTATGGCCTGAAATGTCCACAAACTGTGAGCTAAGTAATCCTTTCCTTTCTTAATTTGTGTGTCAAGTATTTTTGTCTCAGTAATGACAGAAAAGTAACCAAGACAAACCCCATGTCATCATTTTGGAGGAACCCTTGAATATTTAACATGTCATGATGATTTAAACAGCATGTCCGTGTCCTTTTAACAGATAAGGGAGGATCTCACAATGCAACAAAGCTGGCTTTAAAGCAATTGCAATTTACTCTTATTCATTACTCTGACTCTCCACCTGGCCACTTTGTCAACTTTGAATTCTGTTCTGACAAGAGAGAAATGGTGACAAAAGTATTATCCTCTGAATCATTCTAGCCTTTCTTCTGAAGGCAAAGCATATTTTTAATATACCACTCAGTCTATTTTCTACTTATCGAATTGATATGTGTTTTTCTTGCTCTGCACAGAAACTGGAATGTATATCCTGTAAATATGTGTATTTGGTTTTGCTTAACTTTGTAAAAGCAAAACATCACACTTTCAGGACTAAATATTTGAGGTCACATTTATCATGTCATAGAGAGAATTTATAATATTTATACTAACATATAAATGATTTCATAGCAAAACAGTGCATGGATTTAGAACACAAATTTCTGTTATGCTGCAAGAGATGTAGCCCGTTTCCTCTCATTCCAATTTTTAATTGAGTTCTTCACTATTTTTATTAGAACTTTCAAAGATGATCTCCATGCTAGCATTTCTGAACCACAGTCTTGGGTTCTAGCATTTCTGAAATACAATATAACATATCTCCCCTGGAGAAGCCTGGAGAACACCAACTATTTACTTAAGCAAACACTAGTGAAGAATAAATCTAAATTGCCAGACACCAAAGAACATCTATTGCCTCTCAGCCTGCTGTGGAGACAATTCTTCAAGGACCAAGATGGAGCCATAACCATAACACTATAACAGCTCATTCCCTTACTGGATTGGGAAATTATAGTCCTTGAGAACTGGAATTGTGCCTTATTTACCCATGTAGTTATCTCATTTAGAACTGAAAGCCCAACCCAAACAGGCTTGAGCAAAAAAACTGTTTTCCACCAAACTGAGAGTCCAAAGGTAAGGCTGATTTTGAGGTGTGGCTGGATACAGGTGTTCAGTATCACAAGCACAGGGTTCCCTTTTGCTCTTTATCTTGCACAGCCTCCTTCCCTCTTGGTTTTCATCCAAGGCTCCAAGAGTGATAAACAGCTCCAGCCCCAGCTCCTCCCAAAGCCAAGCCAAGAGGAAAGGGGAAATGCATGTCTTGCCCCATTTCTGGAGTCTGTGAATCCTCAGGGTGGCTCTGTGTTGGCTCATCTGACTATTGAGAATGCATCACTGAGGACAGACAGCGGAGATGTGATTGTCTTAGACTAGGGGAAACAATGAGTGGTTGAAACTATAGAAGGATTCCCAGCCCACACACTCTCAAAATGGGGCTATCAAGGCTCCCCAAAAACAATGTGGCACTATTGCTGAAAGAAGAACAAGAGAAGATAGGGAGTGCAATGTCTGATTAGTACAGTATTTGCTGGTTACTTATTCCTAATGCATAACTGGACAGTCATCATCTATGCCTCAACTACATCAATAGGAAGATTTGGAGAATAGAATCAAACATAAAATTTAAATGCATGTGTGTGTGCGTGCACAGACACACACGCACACACACACTATGGTAAAAATATGAAAACTTTACAAAAGTCCATGAGATGCAAACCAAATTAATCACAATTTTCATAATTAAAAGTCAGGTTTCAAAGTGAAAATATCACTCTACCTAGATGCAACACACACACACAATATGTCACTTTAAACAGGAAAAACCTAATAGTACTGCACTTTTTCACAAGCGTAGTTCTTTAGTCTAAACATTATCTGTTTCAAGGTGAATTTATCTGCTTATTGGAGACACGAAATAGTTCACTTTTAATGGAAGGCCTATTAGGGTGACGAAATAGTCTTCCACATAACACTTAACCTTCAATATATTTTTTTCCTGTACCCAAACCAGAGTGGACTCAATATCTTCCCTCTTCAGCAAAACACAAGCTGTTCACAAGCAGTGACAAACAAAAGGCACTATGTGGAGTACCTTTTCATACCATAATTTTCTGCATTGTTTAGACCTGTGCAATAGCAAATGGGAAAGGAAATAGCTAAGCCAATAAACCTCCTGCCACCTCCACAAGAAGGCTCTTTGCAGACAAAAACTACATCTTAGTTACCTTTCTATCACAATAATTAGTACAGCATAGCTTTTCCATCACCTAGATGGTCTTCATTAAGCATTTTTAAATATAGTGTATTTAAATGAGCGGAGTTCAGATGAAATAACAAATATGTTACCTCTTCTGACAAGCTATTGCCTGCTAACCAGCATTATGAAGATACACTAAAGCCAGATTCAGACACACACACACACACACACACACACACACACACACACACACACACCACCTCATGCTGTTCAGTATCAGGTGGTCATTATCAATCTACCTCTCTATCTTAATATGACTTACAGTGTTCTGGGTATATAAACCCAAGTTTGGCAAAACATATAATTATTTTCTCTTTTCTCATTCCACATTTCTTAGCTAATACTTCTTTCAAAGTTCTACTTTAAATGGAGCCCTTTAAAGATTTTTTAAAGAGAAATGAAGCAACTTGATGTTTTCAATTTATAGCCTGTCACTTCCTTTGAAGAGAGATGAAAGGTTATCCCCCTCACAGAATTATAAGTCAACAGGGATTCCTACTATCTGGGTAAGCAGCATTTACATGATACATAAAATAGCTGCAGTATGTGAGGATGCTTCTTTGTGTCCCCATGTGAGTGCTGTCTCCTGACAGATAGCTCTAACACCTGAGACATTTGGTGTTCCAGAACTCCACATGCCTCTGCTTCAAATCTTGCTGAGAGCTTGCTGCCTCTGGTCTAGATGTCTCTGCATCTAGAAGTAAGAGAAGACTCACTAAGGAGGGTGACATTCATGTGACTGTGGCTTGGAAGCCAAGAGGCAGAATCTAGAAATATTGTGATAACTGTCTATGCAGTGTACTGGCCTCTGTGACTCACAAACACGGACAGAAGAGGCTGGATCACCAGTCCCAAGGCTACTGCAATGATGCTGTTTTGGGCTCTTCTAGATTTTCAGTGCCCAGGTTGGTAAATGTAATGGCAACACAGAAACATCAAGGAAACAGCTCACTCAGCAGCAAAACACATCTATCATCTCTAGGGCAACTGCTGGATCACTGTGATTCCCAATGCTCAAGACACCCGCTTCCCAGCTTCTGTTTCTCAGTGCGCCACTACCATTAGCTTGATCTTGCCCATCGTGGCTTCTGGTTCTCACCTTGTGCTGCTGATTTAAAAAGCTATGGAAAAGACATTTAATATTCTGTGCATTAAATTTCCTCCTCTACAAAATAAGGAATGTGAATTGATAAACTCTAAATTCATGCCTGCCTGACCTTATAACATAAATGTCAGTTTGTTGTGAAAGCTGAAAGATGATTGGTTTAAAATAAGTAATATTTTTTCTAGAATAAAGCTATAAATTTTCATAATAAATAAAATGTATTGGGTAATTATGTATCAGGTACTTATGTATCGGGCTTTATTCTAATCTTTTTGCATATTTTAACCTATTTAATTAGCAAATCCCCATACAAAGCTAGTACTGCTATTATACTAATTTTACAAGTCAGGAAACTGAGGCACAGAAATGTGAAGTAATATCTATGGCCCTGCAGCTGATGGAGCCGCAGTTAGAATACCAGAAACCTAATTTGAAAATTTAAGTTTGAAAATTTTCAAATACTATTCAGTATTTTTAGTTTCTACTGTTGTTCATAGCATCTCCTCAGCCTAGAATACACCACCATTTTCGTTTTGAAATTTCAGGAAGTTTGAAATTTCAAGGGTTCCAGGAACTAGATATAGAGGTGAATATAATAAAAAAGAAAACAGACAAAGTCCCTTGCATCACAGACCTGTCTCTATCTGTGGCAACAGATGAGAAGGCACTTACATACCAAATAATTGCATGTGGTATAATCTTTATTATTCTTATTATATCATAAGATTATCAATAGTTAGTTATTATTATTAATACACTGTCAAAGAACAAATAAGGAAGACATTAATCTCAGCCTTGGATAATCTAGGAGAACTAAATGATTTTTCAAGTGACAGCAGGACAGCAAATAGAGGACAGAACAAATGAATGTTCTAGGATAAGAAAAATATTACAGAATCAAGGACCTGAAAGAAATGGATTCAGGCTCAGCTAAAGAAAGCAATGGGGAAAACAATGAGACAGCAGACTAGGAAGGTGACAGAAGCCAAGTCACAAACTAACAAATGTGGATTGGAATTATCATAAAGCTAACAGAGCTTAAACTTCAAGGCCTCCACTTCCATGAAACCCTTTCAAGGCCATGGGCAATGCTGCATCAAGGTGCTCCCCTAGTCTCATGTCTTTGTAAGTTGTTTGAACAGTAAGATACTTTCACTGTGACTGGTTAAGACAACTGATTATGCCAGTCTGATTTCCCCTCCTGCAAGCCTCCTCAGGTATCAATTGTGACTGGATTGGAACCTAGCTAAGGAAATTTGAGTTAGCCATTCCAACACATGGAATTTCAGTTCCACGTGTTGTGAGTATCTTCTAAGCCATCTCAGCATAAGAAAGACATCTTCCTTGAAAAGAATAGCATGTTTCAGGCAGTGAGATAGCTCAGCAGACTAAGTGCCTGCTTAGGCAAGCAGAGACTGGAATTTGAACCCCGGAACCACAGGCTGCAGCAGCCCTGCCCCAGGGTACACTGAGCTGGCCACTGAGACTGGGCATGGTGGCATACACCTGTGATCCCAGGGCTGGGGAGGCTGAGAACTGGAGTATCAATATGAGTCTGAGCTACCTAGTGAGATTCTAAATACATTTTAAAAAATAACATGTTTAATAAAATTCAAATGCATAATTTTTATTGCTACTTGGAAAAATATTTTCAAAAAATACATTAGGAATTACAGATTGCTACTTTCAATACATATTGAAGGCATTATTGCATCACTTTTCAATTATTTCCTAAATAATTGCTAAATTATAAGTTAAAATAATGAAATATAAAACAAAAGCAATACAGAGTGATTCTGACATTCAAAAGCAAATTGCAGTGAAAAGCTTTTAGATAATACCAAGTGAAATGATTTGTTTTCAAAAAAGAATTTTAAAGAATACAAAATAGTGATAAATAGTATTAAAAACAATACAAAATTTCACTACACAAAGTAATAGGAATTCAACAGTGGTTGTTGTATTGTATGATGTCATCTTCAAATTAGTTGTTCAGGTTACCAGACATAAATGTTCAAGATTGCTTTAAAGAAAAAAAAAAAAAAAAAAAAAAAAAAAAGTAGTGCTTACTTTGGCAGCACATTACTAAAATTGGAACAATACAGAGAAGATTACCATGGCCCCTGTGCAAGGATGACATACAAATTCGTGAAGCATTCCATATTTTTATAGCAGCACAATGTGTGATAGCAAAATCTTGGAAACAACCAAGATGTCCATCACATGAGGAATGGTTGAAAAAGATGTGGTATTTCTATATAATGGAGTATTACTCAGCTATTAAGAATGATAAGTTTGAAGCATTTATACTGAAGTGGATGCCACTTGATCATATACTCATAAGTGAAATAAACCAGACACACA
>PVKA01036407.1:0-21812 GCA_004027165.1 Ctenomys sociabilis
AGTGTAAAATTAAAAAACAAGTGAAAAATGGGAAAATAATAGGATTATTAGAAAGATGAAATTTTCTATAAAAGAATAAAATAGATGTTCGACATATAGAGCAGGAATTATTGAAATTAAAACTGCTTGAGAAGATAAAATATAACACAGGGGCCAGCCAAATAACTCAGTGTATGAAAGGGCCAGTAAGCAGCTGTAGGAGCTGAGGGTTCCGTCGCTGGGCCTACCATGCAGGCCGCACTCCAGAACACGCCGAAAAGGCTATTGAGACTGGGCTTGGTGGCACGTGCCTGTAATCCCAACTCTTGGGAGGCTGTAAACAGGCAGATCACTACAAGTCTGATCTAGTAGTCAGACCCTGAATACCCTATAGACCCTTCTCTAAAACACAGAAAAATAAATAAAGTACAACATAGCTAAAAGGCAATTTGGCCAACTCCAGAGTAAAAGGTGATACCAGAAATGTAAGCAGAAACTTAAAGATATGGAGGATATACTGTGTAGTACAATGATATAATTATACATTTGAAGATTGCCAAGAAAGTATATGTGTAGATGTCAAGTATTCTCATCTTAATACACACACACACACACACACATACACGCACACACACACATGCATGCACACACGCACACACACATGTGCACACACACAGATACAAAGCCACATGAAGTTAATTAACTTGATTCTTCATATCATTCTATCATATGCACCACCACCTAAACATGCCACTGTATCCCTTCAACTATACAATTTTATTTGTCAATACACTTGAAATAATAATTAGGAATTCCAGAATAGTATAACAAAAATGAGACGAAGAAAATACTCAATGGTTATAAATGAGGACTTTTAATATTCATGCATTACACGATTAATAATAAACCCACACATCCAGGCTATGCTGAAATTATAGAACTATGAAAATAAACTTTCTTTGAAATAAATTAAACTTGCTGTAGATTACTGTAGGAAAAATAGAATATATTATTCATATCTATAAACCACTGACAAATAATTATTCCTATATAATCTTAAATGTATTTAATGTTGAGCCTTGCTTATTTAAACAATCATTCAAAACAGAACATTTTTAATTAATTAATTAGGGCTGGGGAGATGGCTCAGTAGAATAAGTGCTTCCCTGGAAAGTGCAAGGGCCTGAATTCAATCCCTGGTTATGCAAAAAAGAAATTAATATGTTCATTTGCTACAGAGTTTCACAACACAGTTCAGGCTCCTAATGATCCTCCTGTCTCAGCCTCCCCAGCGCTAGGATTACAGGTGTGCCCCACCATGCCTGGTTACTGTGCACAGAGTGCAGTACCAGGGATCAAACCTGGGTCCTTACACTTACCAGGCAGGGCTGGGGAAATAAATACTTTTTTAAGGAAGTAAATACAATTTGTTGAAAGCCCAAAACAGGTTTATATTTAAATTAAAAAAGAATTGATCCTTAGAAGGAGAAAGCTACCAGAAACACCTGCCCACCACCCAAAGTCCTCATTTATAACCACTGAGTATTTTCTTCGTCTCATTTTTGTTATATATTCTGGAATTCCTAATTATTATTTCAAGTGTATTGACAAATAAAATTGTATAGTTGAAGGGATACAGTGGCATGTTTAGGTGGTGGTGCATATGATAGAATGATTCTCACATAAAGAAAATTTGAATAGAATGCTTTAGATTACATTACTTTTTTTGTGTGGAGGTGTGGTCCAGAGGTCTGTGTGACTTGACTATTTGGAGTAAAGAGGCTGTGAGAGCCACACACCTAACCCCTCCCTCACTCCCAACTTCAGGATTGGTATGTGGACATAACGTATTTCAATTTGTTCTTTCCACCTCTCTTTAGGTCCCTATTGTATTTTTCAGCATAAGATTAATTTATTTATGGCACCTTTCACATGTACAGTGGGAAAACAAGACTAATAGGTTAAAGAATATATAAGTGATGTAAAACAATTCTATTAATTCTAAAAGCACTTTTAGATACATTGTCCAAGCTTGATTACAATATTTTTTCTTTCGTTCTCTTTTTGTCTGTTATCTGGCTTTTGCTTCATATTACAATATTGAATTTTTCAAATAAAAGAAACCTCTTGATATTTAAGCTTCTGTATGTGAATTATTCCACTTAATGTTCTGGTCTCAAGTTATCCTTTGTGTGACAGGACAGCATTCCACTGTGCATAGGAAACACTACCTTTAGATAACCATTTCTTCATGCAGATAGGCTGTTTCCAAGATTTGGCTGTTATGAGTTGCACTGCTGTAAATATGAAAAGCAACTTAGGAAATTTTCTTTTCAAAAGTCCTTGAGAGGTAGACCAGGGGGATAAAGGGAAGCTGGATTTGCTAAGTGCACACTAGGAATGTGTTGAAATGTCACAATGACCCCATTAATATATCATTAATATATTAATCAAAAACAAAATATCAAGAAAAGCAGATCATGCCCAGCAATGCAGCATTTTCACCATGAATTTCAATACTACAATGGGAATGTTTACATTATTAAAGCACACATGTACCGAAGCTGAACAGCAGCTGAGATGACAGTGTGTTTAGCGTTCTCTCATGACAGGTTTCTGTGATGTGTGAGGCTCGGGTGCTCCTATGTACCTGAGCTCCATTGGAAGGTGGTCCCCTGTAGCCAGGCTGTCCACAGTTGTCCTCTGGCATGAATATTAAGAAATAGAGTACAACATTCATAATGAAAAAAGAAGTAGCAATGTTTTGAATTATGTCCTCAAGATATAAATGTAGAGCAAAGTAGGAACCAGGGGAGCCAGACATTTTGCAAAGGAGAATGGGGAGAGGGTACAGAAGAGGATAAAGGGATGAAACATGATCAAGATCTGATACAGGCATGTACCAGTTCCCACAAACAAATGGGACTGTTACACACCATAATACCCGTTAATAACTTAAGAAATTCAAATATATTTTAAAAGGAAGAAATGTTTTGTGTCATCATACAAGAATGATTCTCATAACATTTGCAAACAATTGTCATACTCCAGTGAGTTGTGATTTGGTACATAGTTCATCTGAGGAAATTCTACATTATGCTTAAGAGATCTGGTATCAGACAAACTGAAGCTTGAATATGACTTTCTTTCTCAGTACTTCGGCATTATAGGGAAATTACTTTACTTCCTCAAACTCCATCTTCTTTCCTGCAAACCCAGGAATAGTGCCCTCCCTTATGGGGTGCTATAAGAATATCATTAGATAACGCATGTAAATCTGATTAGTATAGTATCTGCTTATAATAATTTCTTAGTAATTGCAAATCTTATGAAATCAGTTTTTAAAATATATCTGTAAATCACAATTCAAAAATCATTTATTTTTAAACATCTGAGTTCTATGCCCTTACTCCTAAGCCATTTTTGTTGTTGTTCTACACAACCCATTTCCCATTGGGGCTATTTTTAGGGCTGTACCTTCACTGACTTCCACAGTGACCCATGGCTGCAAGGAGGCACCTAGTACATTCATCTTTGTCATGCTCCCCATCAGCACCCCTATCGCTTTCTTTGTATCAGAAACTTTACATTGTATTTCAAGTTATGATCAATGATCACTGGCTCCAGAGAATGAAATGTAACTGTTAAAACCAATTTCAAAAATCTCATGTCCCTTGTCAGTGTTTGGCATAGGCATTCTCTGACTTCTTGAGTAATGGAGAAGAATATTGGGGTTGGCAGGAGGGGAGGATATCTTTATTAAATGGATTTGTAAGTACTGTGACTTATTATTTACAAGTAAGTTTATATACAAGAGCTATGCATTAGGAGAAGCCATGAACATTAGGAATGAAAAATACTCAATACATTGAGTAGGTATAATATCCAACCTGGAATAACGCACATCCGTATTTGTCCTATGATATATTTGTCCTATGAATATATACATTGTGCAAGCTAGTATTAGTTGTGTTTTCTATAACGCATTCAGCTACTTCCATGCAGCTATATCCCCATTTTTGTGAGAAATAAGCATACAATTTTTAAAAAATGTTATACATTCAGCTTATGCATATATCTCTATTGAAAAAAGGTATTAGACATGTAATTTTTCTTTTCTTTGTTTGTAGAACCTGGGATTGAACTCAGGCCCTTGCACTTTCCAGGGAAGTGCTTATTCTACTGAGCCATCTCCCCAACCCAGACATGTAATTTTTAAAAAGCAAACATTTTATAAGTGTATAGACAGAGCCTACCCAGCCCTTTGGGAAACTTTAAGAATAATCTGCATAGATTCTTTATTAGTCCAGTATTCTTGCAGTTGAGAAGTAACACCCAACACCCCCAGTCTGAAGGAGGAGAGGTTTAATTTGGTCCATAGTTTCAGGGAACTTCATCTGGGACCAGATGATTCCAAGGCAGAATCATGGAAGAAGGGCATAATGGAGCAGGGCAAATACACTTATGCAAGAATAATTTTAATACATAATAAGGTTCAAATTTCAGGTAGATTTAAAGTTTCATGTGTAAAAACTTTGGCCTACACTCAAAATGCTACATTTTCCTATACAGTTACTATCCATAGACGTTTTTGTTTACCTGAAGAATTTGATAACATGACTCAAGAGAAGACTAAGGATTATGTCTATGAACATAGTTTTATTATCTTACATTCATTTCATCTCATTTAAGTCAATCTTGCCAAAAATTGACAAAATTATTAACAATGATGTTATTCTTGTAAAAGCTGATTAGATTGAAGACACAGATTAGTTTGTTATCTACCAATTTAAATAAAATTGCCCAAAGTTTTGTGCAAATCACAAAAGAAAGGCACAGGAATTGGAATTATTTTTCCATGTAGTATCCTAAAATGGTGTTAAAATTTAATCTTTTTTGCTTGTCAAAAGAGAAGCAAAGACAGAAAATCAAGAGGTTTTAAGACTACTTTACAGACAGATTATGTGCCTGGAAAATGTTATACACTTGTATGAGATATAGGAAATGGTAGAACAGAAGAGTTAACTGAAGTTCCTGAAGTGAATTCTCAGAACAATGTGCACAGCATCCCTGGGCAACTTATCAAGAAACGCAAATTCTTTCATCTGACTTCAGATTTCCTGCATGCGCAACTAGGATGCTGAGTGACTTCCGGTTCTACAAGCACTTCAAGTTGTTCTGCTGCAGGATAAACTGTGTTCAACAAGTATGTAAAGGCAAGTGGAATTAAATCCATCCACTCTGTCACCGGAGCTGCAGTTCTCACTGCAGTAATTTATTTAGTAACAGCTCCATCTTCCTTCAGTGATTGCATACATCAGCAACTGTGTCTCTGGGTCTCTGAATCTGGGTTGTGTGCTAAAATATACCAGACATTAGTCACGCCACACAGTTCAAAAGTTTAAAAGAGAAAACAGACAAATGAAAGAAGTTTAAATGAGTTTCAAGATATCTACTGCCACTCTTTCATTCTCATTACTCCTATATTTTAATTAAAATGATCACTTTTCTCTTCTTGTGTTTTTTTTTTTTTTTTTTTTTTTTTTTTTTTTTTTTTTTTTTTTTTTTTTTTTTTTTTTTTTTTTTTTTTTTTTTTTTTTTTTTTTTTCGGTACCTGGGATTAAACTCAGGACCTTGTGCTTGCCAGGCAAGTACTTATTGTACTGAGCTATTTCTGTGGCCCCACTTTTTTCCTTGATTTTTCTTTGTATGAGTGTAGATCAGTACCAGAATTATAACTTCATGATTTATAGAACAAAACCTTTCATTCGTCATCCATTCATGTTATATGATGAAGATGTTCTTGGTTTTTGGTTGATTATTAAAAAAAGCACAATTTCAATTAAACTGTAAATGGTAGTAGTGTATTTTAAGCTCATTATGAAAAGCAGCATGCATTGTTTTGGAAAAAAATCCTAAAGAAAAAGCATAGTCTGATGGATTGAGAAGGCAACTGTTTCTTGATTCATTTTCTTCTTGTGTTACTTTGTTCTGAGTTAATTTTGAGGCAAGAGGTGAGTACGCTTCACTAATATTTTTTCTGCCCACAAATCCTTTTTTTAGAATTAAAGAAAAAACATTTGCATATTTTTAACAAACTCCTCAAGAGTAGCATTTATATGTTGATTTAAAGATCTGTAAATACCATTGGAACCAAATTTAACATTAAAAACTTTGCAGCACTAAAATGTATACCAAAAAGAAATGAAATACTTCCATGGCCAGAGAAAGCCTCACAGTGTGGACACGGAGCTGTGCTTTTCATCTTGTACCTTCCAACACAAAAGGAATGTGCCTCCCATATCATTAGATGCATAAATTCAAAGATTTTGCCATTATAAAGTTACAGAAAAGTTAGGAAGTGTTAGCGGGAGGAGCGGACTTGCAGGCACAGATTTCTATCAAGACCACTGTCTCTGATTTCAATCATGAACCCAAATTTGTTGAAATTTTCCTCAGATATTAGGATATAAATTACTGTTTTCCAGTATTTTTAAAAATAACTTGTTTTTGTCTATTGTGAATCAATATCATCTTAAAATATTTTATAATAGTGATAGGAGTAAATGACTTTGAAGAAAAATTGCAACCTTATGAAGAAAAATAAAGAAAATTAAGTTATATCTAATTTCTTGCTGCATGAATTTCTCATATTATCTATATGCATTTCAGAAAAAATGATCAAGAAAAGGCTACATAAACTGTTATTTTTTGAAAAAAATGTGGCAATAAGGTCTTCTTGTGTGCTACATAAATGCGTGTATCTAAAACATTGTTCTGAAGGCTGAAAAATATTTCTCTGAAATATATCTTTGCTTAGTAAATCCTAAGATGAAAAGTGATAGCTTTTTTCTAATTCATTCTATATGTGTTTGTAACTTAATGGACATTTTCATATATATAGCTAAGTAAACTTATTTACTTCTAATATATTTAGAAATATAGACATTCCTTAGAAATTTATAGAAACCACCTACTGAACCAATTTAATCAAATTGAACATTTTAGATGACGTTTAGACAACAAAATAAGCTGACATGAGAGTAGAAATGTTTAAATGTTTAAAAAATAACTATGACTATAGTTTCTTGAATAAACTTTTTGTTATTTCATGTTGGCAATGCGTAATAATTACAGTCACCTCAAGGAACTGCCACACACACATATGTAAAACATCTGGGTCATTCTTTTTCGTCTTTTGCTCCCTGTCCTCCCCTGTTGCTCCTGCTCTGGATTCTGTTTGCATCCCTACACAATCAATTCTCTGTTTATTACAATTTCATTTTAAATTTTCTTCCTTAAGTTATTTATATTATGGGTCTGTCCTTAAAGCAAATAGGTAATACGTTGGTTTCTGTGTCTGATTTATTTCATTTAATGTTGTGGTCTCAAGATTCATCAATTTTTCTAAAAATGCCTGAGTTATCCCTATTCTTAGTACAGTAGCTTTGGGAGTGCATGCACACACACACACACACACACACACACACACACACACATGCACCTCATATCTTGTGCTTTATATGTCCCATTTGCTTTATGTATTTATTCTCTAAGGGCATGTTAGGCTGCTTTAATAGCTTCGCTATTTTAAATGGTGCTGATATAATTGTACACATACATGAATTGCTGTGATATGTGGTGATAGCTCTTCCAGAAAGATAACTCAGGAGAAGGATGACTGAGTCAAAGAGAATTCAATTTTCATTTTTCTGATAAATATCCAAGCTGATTTACATTGCACTCATACTAGTTTATATCCTTATAACAATAGAGAAGGATTCTTTTCCCTACAGTCCCATCAGCATTTGCTTTGTATTACTTTTTGCTTTGCTTCTTAGCCCTTGATAATTGCATTATTTCTAAAGGTAAATGCCATCTCACTATTGTTTTATGTTTTTCTAAATATAAATGGATAGGTTTGCTGAGACTTTTTTATGGACCGACTGTCCATTTGCACTTCTTCTGTGCAATGTTTACTTATTTAATTGCCCTTTTTTATTTTAGTTTTTGTCTTAAGGAGGTCTGACTTTTCAGGTTCTTCACACATCCTAGATATTAGTTCCCAGTTTTTTGTTTCTTATACTGTGCAGAAACTTTTTAAATTTGATATAATCCCATCTGCTGATTTTTGGTATTATGTTTTGGGCTAATGAAGTTCTGGTGAAGAAGTTATGCCTGTACCCATGTCTTCAATAATTTTAGCACTTCTTTCTTCCAGATTTTTGTATCTATTTCCCCTATTTAAAATTTTTTTTTATTTTTAAAGAATGCAAAATAATGATAGAAAAAGAAAACAACAGTAGAAATGATACAAGCTGGAGAGATAGTTAAGTAGAATAAGCACAAACACAGAGTCCTGAGTTCAACTCCCAGTACCACAAAAAAAAAAAAAAAAAAATTATGTTTGGGTCAAGGAGATGGCTCAGTAGAATAAGCACTTGTCTGGCAAGCACAAGGGCCTAAATTCAATCCCTGGTTCTGCCAAAAGAAAAAAAAGGAAAGAAAGAAAGAAAAGAAAAAAAAGAAAGAAAGAAAGAAAGAAAGAAAGAAAGAAAGAAAGAGAAAGAGAGAAAAAGATACAAGATTTCTCTAAAAAAAAAGGAATTCAACAAAAAAATGTTTGCTATATCTGTCATCAGATTAGTTATTTAGATTACCAGATATAAACATGTAAAATTCATTTAAAGAAAAATAATAACAAAGAAACTATAAGAAATTCAATAGCTATAGAGACAGCACAGAGCTCTAAGTGCCTGTCTGGCAAGTACAAGGATCTGGATTCGATCTTCATGCCATGCTGTACTGGTTCCAAATCCAGGTGTGGCGGTGCACACCTATAATCTCAGAGCTGCGGAGGCTGAGACAGGAAGGTCACTATGAGTCCGAGCTACCTAGAGAGGCCCTGTACCAAATAAACAAACAAAATAAAAAGACTTTTAAAAAGAAGTTCAAAAGAAGAAAAAAAGAATCAGATTAAAAAAATTAAGCATTAATCATTTCTTTCAAACGACTAGCAACAATTATCCAAAAGATTCTGCTTATGGTCCTAAATATGTATTTTTCTCTTTCATTTATCCTTTTTCCTCATCTTAATTTTTCTTTCCATTGAACAGTCTCTTTCGCTTTCACCATTATCTGTTGTACCTTTCTGATTTTACTCTTTGAAGTTCTCACACTGGTGAGATTTTTGATTTATTTTAGTACAGGGTGAGAGAGAACTGATTCAGATTTGTTCTTCTGATCACGGGTGCCAGTCTTCCAGTACCATTTGTTAAGGAGGCTGTTACTCAGCACATGTCACTGTCTGTTTTATTAAAAAGAAAAGCGCAGATGGCCGAGGGTGTTTAGGGCTGTCTCTGCATCCCCTCTTCTGTTCTATTGTCCAACATGTCTGTTTTTGTGCTAGTGCCATGGTGTTTTGGTCATGTTAGCTTTGCAGTATAGCTTGAAGTCCAGGATTGCAATGCCTACTACTTTGCTTCTGTTGCTTAGAATTGCTTTGGATATTTTGGGTCTCTTGTAGTTCCATATACATTTTAAAATGTTTTATTCCAGTTCTGTGGAAAACTAGCATGGTGTTTTAATTTGAATGTCATGCAATCTCTGTAACATTTTTGGCAACATGGCCATTTTGATAATACTGACTCTGCTTATCAAAGAACAGGGGCTATCTTGCCAACTTCTACAGTCCCCCTCTGTCTTATTTTTTTATTTTTCAGAGAAATATAGTTTTCTGAGCTAGAGGTCTTTAAAAATCTGGTTTGGTTACTTCTTAGATATTAAGTAATTTTGGGAGGCAGCTATGCTCACCACTATACCAAACAACACCCATAGATATTAAGTAATTTTGAAGCTATTGTAAATGGAATTGTTTTCCAATTTTTTTGCTCATTTTTTCATATAGATTTATACATTGTTGGCGTATTCATTTTGTGTATTTATGTTGTATCTTGTCACTTTCATTTGTTCTTTAATTCTGGAGTTCTACTGTTGGAGTCCTTTGGGCCGTCCAGGGAAAGGATCAAGTAATCTGCAAATAAGGACAGTTTGTACACCTTCCTTATTTGAATTCTTTTTTATTTTTTTTTCTCCTGCCTGATTGCTCTGCCTTACTTTATAAGTTTTATATTGAACAGCAATTGTAAGACTGGACACCTCTTCTTGTTGCTGTTTTTTTTTTTTTTTTTTGTAGAAGGTTTTCTGTTTTACCTAATTTAGTATGTTGTTGGAAATGGATTTGTGATTAGTGGATTTAAGATAGTTATTTCTATACCTTTTTGGTCAGCATTTTTATCAAGAATAGTTGGTGGATTATTGTCAAAGGCTTTTTTATTGCACCATTTGAGATTATATTGCATTGTTATTATTTCTTTTCTTTACATAGTGTATGACAGCTGCACATTCACATCCCTACTCCCTCAGATGAAGACAGCTTGGCCGTGATGTGTGATCTTTTAAATAATTTATTGTATCTGTTTACTAGCATATTTTAAAGGACATTTACATCTTTTTTTTTTTAAGAGAATTTGTCTGCAGTTTCTTTTTTACTCTTTTCTGTGGAGTTTTGTCTGATTTTGACTTCAAAATAGTGCTAGCTTTAAGAAATGCATTCAGCTGTATTCCTTTTCTTTCAATTTTGTGCAAGAGGGTGAAGAGTACTGATATTCATTTGTCTTCTAATTTCAGCAAAATTCAATGGTGAATCCACTGGACATGAGCTTTTCTGAGGTGAAACTTACATTACTTGTTGTGTTGAAGTCCTGTTAAATTTTCTTTTCACCATTTCTATGTTATTTGAAAAGTAACATTCATTTCTTAAAAATTCTAGAACTACTTGAATTTTAAATAAAATTTAAAATATCTCTAGAAAACGTAGGGAAGTTTAAACTCTAGTAATTAATGTATGGTAACATTCATTGTTTTACAATGAGTCTCCAACAACAGAGTAAGTTATTATATATATATATATATATATATATATATATATATATATATATATATATATATAGCAAACTGAGGAATGAAAATGTCTGATGTGCTTTTTTTTCAAACAATTTTGCACTCTTACATCTGGTAATGTAATATGAAGACACCATTTTTCAATATAAAAACCATTGTTGAATTCCTATTATATTGTTTAGTGAAATTCTGTCTCCTTTCTATTTTTTATTATTTTTTTCTTTTAAAAAATTAAAAAAAGCAAATTGGAAGATATAAAGTTGTGGCATGCTTATTACCATTTAGAAATATGTGATTTGGTGGAAAACTGCAAGTGCATATCGTCTCTTATTATACGGAAGTAGAGACCATGTAAAATAGATAAAAGACAACAATGAAAATATTAACAGCTATGTAATTGAGAAGCTAAATCCTGATGAACCTCAGGACAGACCAGGCCTCTATAGTTATGAGATCCTGGTGTATGCATTTTCTTTTTGTAATACTTTCTCACTTGTGAAATGAGAGTAATAATGAAAAATGCCTGTCCAGTTGGATGCGAATGCCACTGAGTGTTACAAGAGACCTCATACCATGAAAGAGGTGTTGAGCACCGTCAGCTTCCTGAGCAGAAATTTACAGACAGCAAGTCCCGTTGGCATCCTTCACTGTGACATCTCTAGTAGAGGGCTCAGCTGGGACTAAGGTGCACAACAAGGATTTTGCAAATGAAGAGAAAAAGAAATCCCTTTCTGTTTTATTTTTATTTGCAAAGATATGGACTTATAGACACGTCATGTGTTAATGGCAATAAAAATCTTGTGGAAAAACTATTCGAACAGGTTAAAGCGTAACAACTTTGAAGAACTGGACCTTTCTACCCTGCAAGCCAAGATTAAGAGTATTCTCTCCTCTTTGGGATGGGGGTGCCATCTTCCTGACTCAACTGACTCCTACCAGGCAACCCAGAGCATTTTTCTAAGATTATTTGTTCAATGATGATGACGCTGTTTGCATATCTATTCATGTGCAATATTTGTAATGTGATAAGGACTTTAAAAAGTGACAGGCATTTCATCTATTGTAGCACACAAGTATTCAAAAGAAACAAGTTAATGTGACTCTTCCTTGTGAAGGAAACTGAGATAAATCTCTCCTAGGCATTCATTTATGGGTTACTAACTCATTTATAGATGCTTGAAGTTTGCTACAAATCTGATCATTAACTTAATGACAACAATTGCATTCATCATTAGAATACAGAGGATGCTTTATATAGTTGAATATTATCTGTGCTAAACTTAACTGGCTTGAAAATTGTAATGTTTCTTGGAGAGGAAAACAAATCTCTTGGAGCTTCAAATTACTCCTATAATCATTCTTGTTATCATTCATATACATGAAAATGTCATTTCTCCTAAATAAAAAATTCACAGGTAAAAACAAGAATATGCAATCAAGGCCAATAATGTGTAATACACCAATACACTAATAGCACATTCTAGGTAATGAAAATCTAATGCATTTTTTACCATTCTCTTGAATATGTAGCCTCTCTTTATGGAGAAGTGTTAGGTCATTTCAGATCAGTTCCTGTATATGAACCACTGTGTAATGGCATATCAGTTTAGCACTGATATTTGTTCTGAAGAATAATGCTATCCCATCCAGGCCCATCTTCCTCTCCTGACAGAATAAGGCAGAAATGAAAGAAGTAGGCAGAAATGAATCTAATCAATTAAGTGGCCATGTGAGAAGTAAAGGTGCTGGCACTGATGCGCTCAATGCACTTACTTTTGAAATACAAGGAGAGATATTGAACAGAATCCTCTCTCGCCTTATTTCCAGTCCTACCAGTTACACTCACCAGACACAACTATTATGAGGTTTCTTTGTATATGGCTTTGGGTATTGCTTACAAAAACATAAGAAAATTTATCAATATGTTTTTCTTTTTAAAGACAAGAAGGCTTTCTTTCACTATCAAGAACTGAAAGAGTTGTCTAGGGAAGGCTGGCTCTGGTACACACTTGTGGAGCTGCAGCCCATGGCAGGTTGGCTTTGGTGTGTATCCTTGTGGGGTTGCATGGCATAGCAGAGCTGCTGGCATCAGAAACCAGGAAGCGAGAGCAAAAGACAAAAGAGTCAGCATTCCCTGATTTTCCTCAAAAGCATAGCCTGAACTCCCTAAAGACCTCTATCCAGGCTGTACATTTTGAAGGATTTATGTCCTCCATGGTGTCACTCTGGGACCAAGTATTTAACATACCAGTCTTTGAGGGGCATACAAGATTCAAAGCATAGCAAGCATGTTGATTTTAAACCTTGTACAAATGAAGTCACATCTGCATATCTGGCTTTCACTAGCTTTTCTTATGTGTTTCATTTTTTTCGAGCTTTAATCATGTTACTGGCAGCCATGGCTTATTCATGGCTTGTGGGGTTGCCACAAGCCATGAATATTTTTTTAATACATGTATCAAAATGTATTTATTCATGGGTGGAATTTTGGGTGATTTTTCATTTTCCGAGGATTGTTATGGATAGTTACATGAAGATTTCAATGCATACAGTTTGGGAAATACATGCCCATATGTTTTTCAGATTTTAAGTAGAAATAAAATTTCTGGGTCACAAGCATGTATATGTTCAACATTATGATACATGGCAAACAATTCCTAATAAAATATCTGGCAAACAATTCCTAATAAAAGAACATATTGCTAATGCTTCTTCCTTCTGTCTTTCTCTTTTCATTGATTCAATATCACTGCTATTGAATTTCCATAACAGTTTCTTCTTGAGGTTGGCAAACTAAATTAAAGATTAAAGAGTAAAGTTCCCGCCTTTCAAAAGGAAACAAATATAAAACCCAAAATGATAAAAATCTAATTAAGACCAAATATCTCAAACAGAAAGCTTGACATATGAATGCTTAGACATGCTGCAAAGCCAGAGCTCTTGCAGTCTGGTGTGGATCTGGAAAGACAGAAGTAGGTTAATATATAGAGTTTAGGAATAGATTCCTGTCTTACGTGTACAATATATGAAGATAGAAGGTTTTGATACAAATTATAAGAGAAAGAACCTGAACTAATAATGAATCATTTGGCAGATAATTAGCAATTTACATTTATTGAGAAATAAATGTAATTAGATTCCACGTGTACATATAGTAAGTAAAAGCTGACAATGGATTAGGAAAAAGTTGTATAAAGCTTTGAAAAAAATTCTGAAATATATTAATGACTTTAATGTTGACACATTTCTTAGCTAATAAAGTATAAACCAATAATGTAAAGGGACAAACTAATAATACTGAGCCATCTCAGTATTAATCTTGCATTATGGAAACAAGTTGCTTAAACACGCGTGCCTTTGGTGTATTTGACCAAATAGAAATAAATTTATTTATTTAATATAAATAATTCAATTATGTATAATCTAAGGCAGCATAAAATTAAAAGTCCAGCAGTAAACTATGACAACGATTACAACATAATCGATGAATATATATATATATATATATATACACATATATATATAATCATTAATGTCTATATATAGCAATTAATATATGTATATACATGTATATATTTGTCTTTATTAATGACTTAGTATATATATAAGTCATTAATAAAGACAAATAAAAATCTGATAGAGATATTGGCTGAAAAATGAGAGGCAAACCAGAGATTATTGGGTAAACATGGCCAATAAGCCTCTGAAAATATATTAAACTCTTGTGTTAACAGAAGGCAAAATAGAGAAAGTGGTGAAGTAGATTGTTACTACAATTTATTGGCCAGCATTAAAAACTCAGATAACACAGGGACCCGGATGATGGCTCAGTAAATTAAGTACTTGCCTGGCAAGTGCAAGGGCCTGAGTTTAATCACTAGTTCTGGAAAAAAATAAAAAGCAAAACAAAAACTCAGATAATGAAATGCTGAAACACATAGACTATAAAGAGCATATTTGTTTTAACTCTTTCTGAGCACAATCAGAAACTGGGATGTATTGAAAATGTGTAGGCCATCTTCATCCATCCCGACTGGGCCCGCCCAGCCCCAGAGACCACCCAAGATAGCAAGACCAACGCCAGCAGTCTACTCGACCCCGCCCATGCTGCCCAGCCAGAGACCGGCCTGTGAGAGTGGCTGACTCCTGCGGCCTCCTGGATCCCGCGCCAAGCTCTCCCAGTGAGAGCGAATTTGCACAACTCACCAGGCTTCCCAGATCAGTGAGAGTGTGGTGAGTCTGAGGGAGAGCGATTGGCTTCTTTCCAAGTGCGCTACCCGTATCCCTGCCCCCAAGCCCTCCAAGCCAGTGACTGGTCTGAAACCTCAGGACCTACTCACCAAAACCTCCCCAGATCCCCTGCCCTAAAGCCCGCTGAGTGAGTGGGAATTTCCTTGATTCTCTGGGCATCAAAGGTCAGTGAGTGTAGAACACCCGGCCCGGCGTGCCCGAGAGACATTTCCCAGGGATTGCCTGCCCCCCACTGCCCGTGGCCAGGTGAGAGCTCCAGGCACATCGTGCCAGAGAAACATTTCCAGGTGATTACCGGTCCCACCCCACAGCCCAAGACCCAGTGCAGGTCAGCCTGGAGTGAGAACTCCAAGCCTGCCACTCAGGAGGGACATTTCTCAGCAATCCTCGGTCCCACACTATGGACCGAAACCCAACACAGCCTGGCCTGTGAGTGAGGGCTCCAGGCCCACTGCACCAGAGGGACCTTTCCCAGACTTCACCGGTTACGGCCTGCAGACCCAGACCCAGCACAGGCTAGCCAACCCAGTACAGCCTACTGAGTGAATAAGATCATCCACTATCCTTTTGTGAGCCCAGAAAACCCACCAAAGCCCAGGCCCGCCCACCTGGGGAACGACCTGCCTGACACAGGAGGGCTGACCCTGGGAACCAACAGAGGGGAACCAAAGGAGCTGCAGCAAAAAAGGAACTGAACACAACAGCTAGACCCAGGATAGGCACACCTGTAAAATCTCAAACTTAATAGACTGGCACCCGAATCTCATAACAAGCTAAGGTTATAGCTGCACCAAAGCTCTACAGCAAAGGTCAAAGATCAGTGCTATACAAAATGACAAAAGGAGGGGAAAAATGCAATCCCAGACCTCGAGTCAGGAAGGGCAGAGGACACTAGCTCAGCTGCAATGAATGAACTAACAGATACAGCAGCAAAGGAACAACAGCAGAAAGCTATAGAGGAAATAAAATGAGAAGTAATTCAATGAATTAAAAAAGAAATATTTGAACACATAGTATCTGAAATAAAGAATGAATTCCAGAAACATTGGGTGTAAAAACTATGCTCACCCAGAACAAGTTCAAAGAGCACTGCTGCAGCTGATATATATGAATAAACAGCATCTGAAGCAAAGAAACAACAGCAGAAAGATCATGAGGAACTCTAAGCAGAAATAAGTTCTGAAATCAAAAAAGAACATTCTGAAGTCATAGGATCTGAAATACCGAAACAAGTCCAGAAATATACAGAGGAAATCCAACTTGGAAGAAACACAGCAGAAAAAGAATTAATAACTATCTTTAAAGAAGACATGGATAAAAAAAATGAGATCAGAAATATGATGGATTCCTTGAATGAGCAATACAGAAAACAAATAGAACACATGAAACACAGTCAAAAAGATATAGAAAAACTAAAAATAGGAATGACGAGTGTACAAAACCGTCTGAGTGAAAGCAAAGACAGAGATTCAGATCTTGAAGATGCTGGAGCAGCTAGTGAAAAGGTGAGAAAGGATCTCTTAAAAACAACGAGAATGCAGGAAAAAATAGTCCATCACCTGCAGGATGATGCCAGGATTGAAAAATGTGAGAATAATTGGTATCAACGAGAACGAAGGAGTCAATACAAATGACATAAAAAGAATTTGGGGAGAAATAATTGCAGAAAATCTCCTAAATATGAGGAAACAATCCAACATTCAGGTCGCCGAAGCATACAGAACACCAAATAACCTCAACCCAAGTAGAAACACACCGAGACATATAATAGTTAAGATCCCAGAACTCCAACACAAAAATAATATACTGAAAGCTACTAGAGAGAAGAAGGAGCTCACATTCAAAGGAAAACCCATCAGAATTACAGCCGACTTCTCTACACAAACAATGAAGGCAAGGAGAGCATGGAGCAGAGTTCTTCAAGGCCTACACAAAAACAAATTCCAGCCCAGACTATTACACCCTGCAAAACTCTCTTTCAAGTTTGATGGAGAAGTGAAATACTTCCATGACAAAGAACAACAAAAGAATTTCATGATGACAAAGCCATCCATTCAAAGGCTGCTGAAAGAGGTTCTAGAGAGAGACCACAACAACAAGAACTCCATGAAAGAGAATGGAAGGAACCCACTAAACAGGACAGTCAATTAAATACAGGTTACAAAGGAGTAAACAATACCAGGTAAATATCATGGCAAACATAAGTCAGCACATTTCAATTCTAACCATAAATGTAAATGGACTCAATTCTCCCATTAAGAGAAATAGACTGGCACAGTGAATTAGGAAACAAAATCCAACAATATGCTGTATACAAGAAACACACTTAACTCAAAAGGACATTCATAGGCTCAAAGTCAAAGGATGGAAAACGATACTACATGCCCCAGCACCTCAGAAAAAAGCAGGAGTAGCAATTCTGTTCTCAGACAGTCTCAACTTCAAATCAAGAAGGATCATACGACACAAAGAAGGCCACTATATATTGGTCAGGGGAAAAATTCAAGAGCAAGAAGTAACACTCATAAATATCTATGCACCAAAAACAGGAGCACCCAACTATGTAAGACAAATCTTAACGGACATGAAAAACTTATTCTCTAAGAACACAATCTTAAACAGGAGATCTTAACACCCCCTTATCTCAAAAAGATAGGTCAACTAGACAAAAAATTAGCAAGGAAGTAGCACAACTGAACCAGAGCTTGGAACAAATGGACCTGGTGGGCATATACAGAGTGTTCCACCCAACCACAGCTGAATACACATTTTTTTCAGCTGCACACATGTCATTTTCCAAAATAGACCATGTACTAGTCCAGAGGTCATGCCTAAGTACCTGCAAGAATATAGAAATTATCCCATGCCTACTTTCTGACCACAATGGAATGAAATTGGAAATAAATGACCAAAGAAACCAGAAAAACACGCTAAATTCATGGAAACTAAACAACACCCTACTCAGTAATCAATGGGTTGCAGAAGAAATTCAACAAGAAATTCAACAATTCAATGAAAATTCAAGTACAACTTGCCAGAATTTATGGGATATGATGAAAGCAGTTCTTAGAGGGAAAATAGTAGCTACGAACTCACACATTAGGAAAACAGAAAGGGAACTAATTAGCACCTTAATGTTGCACCTCCAACAACTAGAAAAAGAAGAGGAAACAAAAGCCAGAGTGTGAAGACGGGAAGAAATAAAGATTAGAGCAGAAATTAACTCAATTGAGATGGAAAAAAACAGTTCAAAGAATCTACAAATCAAAAACTTGGTTCTTTGAAAACCTAAATAAAGTTGATAAGCCTCTTGCCAACCTCATCAAAAACAGGCAAAAGAAAATTCAAGTACAAGCAATAAGGAATGAAAAGGGTGAAATCACCACAGACCCAGTGGAAATTCAGAAGATTATCAGTGATTACTTCGAGAGTCTTTACGCTCACAGAATAGAAGATAGAGAAGAAATGGACATATTCCTCAAAAGTACAAATTACCAAAACTGAATCAAGAAGATATGAAAACTCTCAATAAGCTGATAACAGGCAACAAAATACGAACGTAATAAAAAGTCTACCGACAAAGAAAAGTCCAGGGCCTGATGGATTCACAGCTGAATTCTACAAGAAATTTATAGAAAATAAAATTTTCACACTCCACAAACTCTTCTACGAAGTTGAAAAGGAAAAAGTCCTCCCAAAATCATTTCTGGAGGAAAGTAGAATACTGATTCCAAAACCAGGGAAAGATACAACCAAAAAGGAGAACTACAGGCCAATCTCCCTCATGAACATAGATGCAAAATTACTCAATAAAATCCTGGCAGATAGAATACAGCAAATCATCAAGAAGATCATACACCATGACCAAGTAGGATTCATCCCAGGGATGCTAGGATGGTTCAATATTTGAAAATCTATAAATGTAATATACTATGTTAATAGACTGAAATCTAAGAACCACATGATCATCTTAATTGATGCAGAGAAAGCTTTTGACAAAGTCCAACACTCATTCATGTTCAAGGTCCTACAGAAAATTGGAATGGATGGACTCTATCTTAACTTGATAAAAGCCATCTGTGGCAACCCAAAAGCTCATATAATCCTAAATGGGGAAAAACTGAAATCTTTTACTCTTAAATCAGGTAGAAGACAACGATGTCCTCTATCAGCCCTCCTATTCTACATAGTCTTTGAATCTTTAGCAACAGCCATTAGAAAAGTGGGAGAAATAAAGGGAATAAGAATAGGAAAAGAAGAAGTTAAATTATCACTATTTAGACGACATGATACTTTACTTGGAAGACCCCAAAAATTCCACCAAGAAACTACTAGAACTGATAGGGAAATTCAGTAGCATAGCAGTATACAAAATCAATACACAAAAGACAATAGCAAACCTCTACACAGATAACAAACCCAGGGAAAGGGAAACAATAGAAACAATACCTTTCACAATAGCACCGCGGAAAATGAAATACCTTGGGATTCACTTAACCAAGGAAGTCAAAGACCTTTTCATGGAAAATTACAACATCCTAAAAAAAGAGATTATGGAGGATTTCAGAAAATGGAAAGATATTCCTTGCTCCTGGATAGGAAGAACCAACATCGTGAAGATGGCCATACTCTCAAAATTGCTGTACAGATTTAATGCAATCCCTATCAAACTGCCACCAACAAAACTCCCAGATATAGAGAAATCAATCCTAAAATTTATTTGGAACCACAAACGACCCAGAATAGCAAAGGCAATCTTGGCCAATAAAGACAAGGCAGGAGACATCACAATTCCTGATTTGAAATTATAATACAAAGCCACTGTGATAAAATCAACATGGTATTGGCAACAAAACAGACCTGAGGATCAGTGCAATAGATTAGAAGATGCAGAGGCATCTACGAAAACACTCAGCTATCTTATCTTTGACAAAGGGGCTACCCAAGCTCACTGGAAGAAAGATAGCCTCTTTAACAAATGGTGCTGGAAAAACATGGCTTTCTACATGCCGAAAACTAAAACTTGACCCAGCTCTATCACCATGCACTAAGTTAAAGTCAAAATGGTTTAAAGATCCAAACGTTAAAACGGAAACACTCAATTTCCTGGAAGAGAAAGTAGGAGGAACTCCTGAAGACACAGGGGTAGGTAAAGAGTTCATGAACCAACATATATTCACACGGGAAGCTCTTGAAAGAATCAAAAAATGAGATCAACTCTTCTTAAGGAACTTCTCTATGTCAAAAGAAATTGTCAACAGAGTGAAAAGACAACCCACAAACTTTGAAAAACTCCTAACTAATAAGCAATCAGACAGAGGACTACTGTGTAGAATGTATAAAGAACTAAGATATAACAGGGCCCTCAAATTTAAAGACCCAATTCAGAAATGGGCATCTGAGATGAATACACACTTCTCAGAGGACGAAATTAAAGAAGCGAATAAATATATGAAAAAATGCTGCACATCACTAGCCATTTGTGAAATGCAAATAAAAACAACACTGAGATACCATCTCACTCGAGAAAGAATGGCTATCATAAGGAAATCAACCAACAACAAATGTTGGAGAGGTTGTGGGGAAAAGGGAACACTACTCCACTGCTGGTGGGAATGTAGACTGGTACAAGCATTGTGGAGGTCAGTGTGGAGACTCCTCAAAAGAATAGGACTAGAAGTCCCATTCAAGCCGGCTATTCACTTACTGGGAATTTTCCCAAAGGATTTGGATACATATCCAAATATAGAGATATATGTGTACCTATGTTTATAGCAGCACAATGTGTGATAGCAAAATCTTGGAAACTACCAAGATGTCCATCACATTAGGAATGGTGGAAAAAGATGTGGTGCTTTATAAGGGAGTATTACTTAGCTATTAAAAATGATAAGTTCGAAGCATTTATGCTGAAGTGGATGCCACTTGAACATATAATCATAAGTGAAATAAACCAGACACACATGTGTAAATATCGTATAGTTTCCCCAATATAAGAAGGGAAAAGCAAAAATACAAAAGGAAACGTACAACAACAACTAAAATCAATTGAGTCCGAAAAGGCAAAGTGAGTGGCATATGCAGGGTACTAATTGGCTTTTCTTCTGGATGGTTAACAACCTAAGTTCAGAAGTCAGAGTTGGAGATATAGAAGATCCACAAGGACAGCCACCACTTTGGCCCTAGCCTTTCAAGGTCAGCGAAGACTCAGGACATAAGAGAACCAGTACTGCAACATCATGAAACTCAGGTGAGCTCCAAATTTTCTGAACAAGGAGATTATTGAGCCACAGAGGAAAGAAATTAAAGTTCTAATGTGTGCCTGGGGAGCGTCGCATGAAGAGAAAACTTTCTCTCAAGCTCTCACAGAGAGCAAACTGGTCAAGCATTGGCCGTGACTCATCCACATAGATGACACAGACAAAGGATCTACAGAATAATTTACAGTTGTACAAGACAAACCTTGAGAGGACTTCACTGACCACATAGGAAATATAAAGTTCATGTGTTGGTATATAAGTCTTGATATATCTAGGTCTTAACCATCCAGCAGAAAAGTATAAAAATGAAGTATACATCATGGGGCCATAATATTAAGCTGAGCTGTAAATGGCTATGGT
>PVKA01036408.1:0-21816 GCA_004027165.1 Ctenomys sociabilis
GTCAGCCACCTGCTTTGATGGAGATGCCTACAAAGCCTGGGTCAGACACACCCATTAAACTGAAAGCCAATGCAGGAAAGTCAACAATGCACAGCCCGCACGTAAACATACACATCAGCACAAGGCAAAGGCCACAGCAAGAGGGGAGAGGTACAGGAGCCACAGCTACTCAACACATGATAGTAAAAATGCCAGAAGGTAGCCAGGCGTGGTGGCGCAAGCCTGTAATCCCAGCACTTGGGAGGCTGAGGCAGGAGGATTGTTGTGAGTTCGAGACCAGCCTGAGCTACAAAGTGAGCTTAGGGCCAGCCTGAACTGCATAGTGAGACCCTGTCTCAAAAAGACAAAAAAAAAAAAAAAAAATAAAAATGCCAGAAGGCAAAGAGAGGAGGAAAACCTTAGGGGAAACAAGAGTGAAACAAATCTCACTTATATGAGAACTTTATTTTATTTTTTATATGTATATGAGAATTTTAATACGACCGATAACTGAATTTTCATCGCAAACAGTGGAACTCATGTAACAGTGATGTGATATTTTCAGAAATACTTGAAGGTGATGAAGCAAATATTTAACAAAAATATCTCAAAAATAAAGTGAAATGAAAACATTCTCAAGTGTTTTTTAAACGATTTCATTGCTAATTTACTCATCTTAATGAGAGCAAGTGACCCAAAACAATAACTCAGACCCACACAGAAGTGAAAAGGGTGCCAGAGGAGGTCATCGCATAAATGCGAAAGTCAGAACAAATGAAGTTGCTCACTACTATGTCAACCAATTTAAGAAAAACAATTGAATAAATAATATTCATCTGATTGTATTAGTGGGCCTGTAGAATATAGAAAACTACTGTATTTCTTAGTAATAACACATGAGAGTTGAATGAGAGAAAAGGTATATTGAAAAATAAGATTAACACCAGATAGTAATTTCAATCCAAGGGGACACATCGAGAACTGGATATAGTAAAGAAAAGGTTAATATATGTATTTAATATATACTTCCTCGGGTTCCTTAAAATACATAAAATAACTTTTAAAAAGTATTTTTGAGTTTGTAACACATACAAATGTTATATGTATTCAAATGTAGCAATAAAGCTATATAGGATTAATGGTTTATGGTATTACTGAAATTGTTTCCAGAAATTTGAAGAAAATTCTGATTATTTAAGATATGCATGGTAAACACTACTGCAAATCAAAAAATGTGGATAAAAATATCATTAAAGTAGTGAATGTTACATCAGAAAACATTCACTGAGGTGTCTACATCCATGTAATGGAATATAAATAGGAAGAGAAAACAATACTGATACATTCCAAAACACTGCAGAACCTTTAAAACAATATTCTACGCCAAAGAGCCCAGTCTCTTTTTTGTTCATTTGTTACCCCCAAAAATGAAACATGCAAGGAAAAATGTTACAGGACTGTTCTGCTACAAGGCTGTATATGGTTGCATTTCTAAATTCTGTGTAATAATATGTGTATTATTCTATTTTTTGAATTTTGTTTCCTCATATTCTGTAAGGACTTAAAATTCAATACATTAATTCTTGATGGAAAATATCTGTTCCACATTATGCTTAAGATGTTTGACATTTAGACAGATAGCTAGAGTAAACCGAACTGCATATGTTGCAGGGTAATAATCAGCTTCTCTTCTGGATGTTTAACAACCTAAGTTTGCAGATCAAAAATTGGAGAAATGGAAGGGCTGCAAGGTCAGCCAACATTTGGGTCCTAGCCTTTCAAGGTCAGTGAAGACTCAGCACATAGGAGAACCTGTACTGTAACACCATGGAACTCGGTTGTGCCCCAAATTCTCTGATAAAGGAGATTATGGAACCACAGAGGAATGCGATCAGTGATGTATAGTGTGCCTAAGGAGAGTCACATGGAGAGAAAACTTTCTCTCATGCTTTCACAGAGAGCAAACTGGTCAAGCAATGGCCGTGACTCATCCACATGGCTGACACTGACAAAGGATCTACAAAATGAGGTACTGGGTTACGGGATAAACCCTGAGGGGATTTGACTGACCTTGTCAGATATAAAAGTTACATTTTTTGTTATATAGGTCTTGCTTTATCTTGGTCTTAACAACCCAGCAGGAAAGTATAAAAACGAGGTATATAAAGTAAAGCCTGAGCTGTAAAAGGCTCTAATCAACAACTTCTATGGATAACCTACTACTATTGTGGACTGCTGGACTGTGTTGGAATTTTTTGCTGAATTCAAGCATCTATAATAATTCAATGCCAATAGAATACTCATCCCTGAAAGGACTAAACAAAAAAGGGGATACAAAGGAATTATCATTCTGTATTTGTATATACAGAATAATTAGGATAAATATGCAGCTACTTTTGCGTAACTCTATGGGAAGAAAGATTTGCACTAATAGTGTTTGGACAGGATATCCTGTCTGCTTCTTATACTATGGATAACCATCAATGTAAAAAGTGTTAATTATTGAAACTGTACTATAAATCAGCTTTAAAAAAGAGAGGTATACAGGTACATTCTCTTAATTCACTGAATAGGGGGATCTGTTGTAATAGTGTTTGTAAATAGGATACAATGTCTGCACTTTGCATAACAAATAACTATTAAGAAAACAGTATGCAATGTGTTAATTATTGAATCTGTTCTACTAGTTTAATTTGAAACTGTCTCATCGCTATTCCTCAATAAAATTATGGGAAAAAAGGAGCCCAGTCTCAGACCACAAATTGTGAAATATTTAGGTTGGCAAATTTTAATGAAATAATGCAGATTAATATTCAAGACTGGCAGGGCACTTTTTTGGAGGGGTACATGACTAAGAGGAGAAAAAAAGATGCTTGGCCCATGGTTTCAGAGATTCCAGGTCCCAAGGGCTGGCCTCACTGCCTGTGAGCCTGGTGTTAGGTGGCGAGTGACACTGCTGACCTCAAGACAGCTGGAAGGTGACAAGAGAGAGGAAGGGACAAGTGCAGAGCATCCCTGGCTGGAGCCCTCAGGAATGCACCTGCCTCCCACTCAGCCCCAACCCTACAGCGCCATCACCTCCCAGGACCATCACAGGGTTTGGTCACATGAGTTTTGAAAGGCATTTAAGGGCAGTACCATAACACATGACATTACTAAAGCAAAATGGCCAAGAAAGGGGAAAAATAAATGGTTGTGAAGTGCAGTCAAGGCAAATACCAAACCAAAGGGAATAGTGGTGAACAGTATTATCATATGGAATAGATGTCAAGGTGAAACGCGCTAAATATGTTAGAAATTGATATCTTAGGGGATTTGCTTGTTTGGCACCAGGAATCAAAGTCAGGACCTCATACTTTCCAGGCAGGAACTATGCTACTGAGCTGTGTCCACAATCCTGGATAGTTTGTACTGACCCTTAATATTTGTCAATCTTACAATCCCACTGTAAAAACTGCAAAGCAAAAACCAAAACAACAAAAATTGCACACCTGTATTCCCAGTACTCAGAAGGCTGAGGCAGGAAGATCACTGCAAGTTCAAGGCCAGCCTAAACTTGATAGCAAGCCACTGTCTGAAAACCAAAAGAATCAACAACAACAACAAAAAAAACAAACACGAAATGACAAGTGGACATGAATAGATAAATGAAGAGAAACAATGAATAGAAAGGTACTAATAGGGTTTGTGGACAGGATATCACGTCTGCATCTTGTACAATGCATAACCACTAAGACAACAATATGAATGTATTAATTATTGAAACTGTCCAAATTGATTTTGAAACTGTCTCATTGCTATTTGTTTCTCAATACAATTACTTTAAAAAAGAAAAAATAAATGAAAAATTAACATTTTAAATATAAAAGTTTATTTATTTTTTAAACATAAAATTTTAATAATATAATTTAATAATAAGTTTGAATTCATATATGTACAAAAGCATACAATTGAGCTAGAATAGCTGTTCCTAGTCCTCCTTTCACCTAGAAACTCTGTGACTAAGTTCTTCTGAATGGAACTTAGATTTGTTTTCAATTTTAAAGAGACAAAATAAAACCCAATAAAAAGGACACAGAATTTCAAAACAAGATGTTGGAAATTAACAATGGGTATTATATTGCACGTGGATATCTTCAAAGTAGTTGCTTACATTAGCAATAATGTGTGCAAATTATCCTTCCGCTGATTAAATAAAGAACATTTGACTTGCATGCCCATTTTCTTCCTTGCAGTGCCAGGAACAGAGACGTTCTTGACTTCCAGCTGAAATATGTAAATGAGGACAATGTCGTAGACAGGGTGCAGCAGCAACATAGCAGACCCTGCATTCTAGCCAGACCAAGTAAAGCGAAACTGTTTCAAAAACCACATAAGTTAGGTCTCTTATATGAAAGAGAAAATAATGATTTTTCTCCAGTTAGTTGCTGGTTTTTTTTTTCAGTACCGGTAATTAAACTTGGGACCTTAGGCTTTCCAGACAGGCACTTATGCTGCTGAGCAATCACCCTGGCCTCAGTTACTGTTTTTCAAATAGTGGATGATAGATATGTGCAAATAAAGTTTCACACTCAAGCACGCACAAAATTGCTCTTGGGATACTTGCAAGTCAATCATGGAGTGGGGTACTGAATATTCAATTTATGTAACCAGAAATCATGCAATCTATATTCCATTTTTTTTTTTATTTTTTTTACTTTTTTTTGGAGCCGGAGATTGAACGCAGGCCCATGTGCTGGCGAGGCATGCACTTATTCAACTGAGCTATCTGCCCAGCCCTGCAGTCTACATTCTTGCACTGCAATGGACACCAAATATGCACAGACATGATTGACAGAGATAAATAGATGATAGTAGACTGATAGAAGGTAGACTGGTAGATAGATAGATAGATAGATAGATAGATAGATAGATAGATAGATAGATAGACAGATAGGAGACTAAGCCAACCACCTGGAAAGTTCTACTGTGTTTCTAACTTCTGAGTACACAGGAAATGTAAAATAAGCTCATGCAAGCATAAGTATAAAAGACAATGGGATGATCACATATGAATATTAGATGCACAATATGCAGGGAAAATTTATGATGTTAAAGGCACTTATTGGAAATTATATAGAAAACAAGTCATTTCAAATAAATTAAGCATTCAATTTAAAAAGACAGAAAAAAAAAACAAAACAAAAATATTCACCTGAGCAATGCAGGAGATAGAAAAGAAAATAATGTCAGAAACTAATGGAATAGGAAATATACAAACAATAATACGAAAATTGATAAATAAAATGAAACACGAAGATAGTTCTTAAAAATAAGACAAATCTCTGAAAAGTCTTGAGAAATTAAGCTCAAACAGACATAATGAAAAAGACAAAGTGACATAGAAATCCATTAAAGATTTTAAAATAAAAGATAATATAATGAGTACCCTACAGCCAGAATAATTGACAATTATTGACAATAGGCAGAATTTTAGAAAATAAATCATTGCCATATTAGCAAGATTGCCTGAAGAAATAGAAAATACACATATACTTTAACCAAATATACAGCTACACTCTCTTAATTCACTGAATAGAGGCATCTGCTCTAATAGTGTTTGTAAATACAATAGCATGTATGCACCTTGTACAATAAAAATCCACTACAAAACAATATGCAATGTATTGATCATTAAATCTGTTCTACTAATTTGATTTGAGACTGTCTCATTGCTATTTGTTCTTCAACAAAATTATGGAAAAAAAATCTTACTAGTGTGCTGGGAATTCATTCCTAAATTCTAGTTAGAAATAGGTGAAATGCCATGGATACAAGGTGAACCAAGGTACCACTGTACACAGGAATTTTGTACTCATTTGGTTCCTGTAGGGAACCTTAACCAATATAGTAATAAGCTTTCTCTAGGGCACATTCTGCTCAAAAAGACCTACTCAAGCTAAGACTGAACTGCAACATCGTGGTTTCCCCTCCCACATCCTCCTCGTTACCTCAGGAGCACTCCCCTGTCAAAACAGCAGATCACAACAGAAAGCACTGCAGGACACAGAATAATTTTCAAGTAATTCACAGGGCTGGGTGTGGTGGCATGCAGCTGTACTCGCAGAACTTGGAAGGCTGAGGCACAGTTGCTGGGAGTTTGAGGCCAGCCTGGGCTACAAAGTGAGTTCAAGTCCAGCCTGAACTGTAAAGTAAAACCCTGTCTGAAGAAAACACAAAAAAAGTATCCACAGGAAAACCAAAAGATAAAGAAAAGAAATTAACAACATTAAGTACATTTTAAGACTCTGACACTTGTATTTCCCTTTCAAATACCTTTATCAGCACATATTTGTGGTACACATTCACCCTTGGAAGCTGGTGCATAACACGTTCTAGCTCTTCTTACTTGCCCTTCATCTGCTTCCAGTCTCTAGATCTCTTTCCCATTTGCAGAGATCTATTGTCCGGATTCCTGTTCCCCATTCTTTATTTTGCTCTTTAAAGTATTTATACTCTAAGTTTCTCAGACAAGAGAAAACTCATGATATTTATGCTTATGTGTCTGATTTATTGATCGTTATAGTCCCAAAGTGTGCCCATTTTCCTGAAAATGGCTCTATTTATCCTTTTTTATTGTTGGATAGTACTTTACAGTGATTAAATATGTTTTCTTTATCATTTCATCCATTGATGGCCTTGTGTGTAGGCCGCTCCCAAAACTTAGCTGTTTTCAGTGGCACTGCTAGAAGCATAGTATGCGTACATCACTGTGACATGGTAGCTCTTTCAGGGAAATACCCAGAAACAGAATACCTGGGACATATGGAATTTCTGCTTTTAGTTTTTTGAGGACTCTCCATGCTGATTTCTTTTTTTTTTTTTTGGCGATACCAGGAACTGAACTCAGCATGTTGTGCCTTCCAGGGAAGCACTTATTCTACTAAGCTATCTTCCCAGCCCTCCAGGCTGATTTTTAAATGGTTGTACTAGTTTAAGTTCTCACCAAGAATATAGTAAGGATTCCTTTTTATCCATAATGGCTTTACCAGTATTTGTCATTATTTGACTTAATAATAACAGCCATTCTTCTTGGAGTAAGGTAGAATCCCTGTGCTGTTTTAGTTTGCATTTCTATCATGGCCAACAATATAAGGTTTCCCATGTACTTACTGGACATTTGTACCTCTGAGCAGTGTATTTGTTTCAGTTGCTTGGTTTTTGATTGGGTCTTTTATTTGGAAGTGGTCTGATTTTTTGAGTTCTGTATGTACCTTAGATATTAGGCCTGTGCTCAAGGCATAGGTTGCAAACAGTTTTTGAAACATTTCTTATTTGTCTCAACTCTTTGACTTGTTTCGTTTTATGCAGAACCTTTCTCATTTAATACAGTTCCATTTATTGATTTTTAAATATTATTTCATGTGCAATTGGGGTTCTGATAAAAACAGTTACACCTATGGGCTTTTATCTTCAGGAGTTTGATATGTTAAAAACAGGCTAAATTCTACTGATATAAAATTGCACAGTAAAAATATAAATATTTAATTTATGTAAAATTTTATCATAAATATGTCTTTACATAGTACCCATTATTGAATATAACATATTTATCTTTTTAATAAAATCCCAGGGTATGTTAAAAGATGTAAAAAACATCTTCTGGAGAGATAAACAAATATTAGAATCACAGTTATGACACAGGGGTTGAAAATATTCAAGGGCCGGCGGTATAGCTCAGCGGACTAAGCACTTGCTTAGGTAAGCGCAGGGACCAGTGTTCGATCTTTGGTTCCCCCAGCCGCGTCGGCCCCGCCTTCGGGTGCGCTGAGCCGGCAATGCAATCCGGGCGCGGTGGCACGCGCCTGTCATCCCAGCACATGGGAGGCAAAAAGCAGGAAGATCGCTATGAATGTGGGCTGCATGCATAGTGAGACCCTGCACCAAAAAAAAAATAGGAAAAGAAAATATTCAGAAAAGGAAATTAGGGCAAGTGTAACAAATATTCAGAGGGTTTCAATTGAAAAGAGTGGTTAATAGAAAAGAGCAGGGAAGTCAGCAGATACAAGCTCAGATACTGACACTACTACTTGTTAATAAATATCAGAAAGAAAATAAAATAGCATAAATTAGTAATGCTTTGATGAGTTCATCAGCAGAGAAAAGAATTATTGAAAATAATCAAATCAAAACCTAGTATTGAAAATGTGTCAATAGAAACTTCCCAAATTGAAATAAAAAAAATAAAATTAAAAAATAAAGAATATTCAAGAACAGTGAACAGTTTTGGAAGGTGCAACATTTAAGTAATAGAAATTATAAATAAGGAGAATTTAATGTATAATCAAAAAACACACTTCTAAATACTTTAGGGGCCAAAGAAGAAGATTCAATTGAAATTGTAAGCCATTGTCAAGTAAATTAACATTAAAAGGATCTGGGAATTGGCCCAGTAGAATAAGTGCTTCCCTGGCAAGTGCAAAGGCCTGAGTTCAATCCCTGGTTCAGCCAAAAAAAAATTAAAATTAAAGTACAAATTATTAAAATTTGTGAGCTATTAAAAAAGTCATGCTTAAAGATGAAGTTATCATATTCAGTGTGTGTAGCAGCACAAAAATGGTCTCTACCACATAAGATTATATGATGGTACTATGGAGAACGAAGTACAAATTGAGCGTAAAGCAAGCAGAAGAAAATAAGTATTTTCTTTTTGCATTTGCATTTGCATTTGCATAAGCAAGCAAAATTTTAAATAAGTAAACAGTTGAGAAAACTCAAATCAAAGCCTCGTTAAGGCAGTTGGAATCGCGGTGCAGCGGCCGAGTAGCCTCACTGCATGTCGCACTGGCCTATTCACTGCCTGCATGCTTGCACCTCAGTGGAACTGGAAATGGCTGGCAGGAAGGCTGAGAAGGGCTCCATAGAGGCCAAGACGCAGGTGTGTTCCCTCTAGAAGAGGGCCGACCTGCAGTTCCCTGTGGGCCACATCCATCAACACCTGAAGTCCAGGACGACCAGCCACGGGCACGTGTGCACCACGGCCGCCCTGCACAGCTCAGCCATCCTGGAGCACCTCACGGCAGAGATTCTGGAGCTGTTAGGAGATGCATCCAGAGGCCTGAAGGTGAAGTGCCTCACCCCTCTGCACTTACAACTTGCCTTTCTTGGGGATGAAGAACTGTACTCGCTCATCAAAGCTCCAACTGCAGGAGGAGGTGTCATCCCACGTATCCACAAGTCCCTCATTGGGAGAAAAAAGGACAACAGAAGACTGCATAAAGGATATCTGGATTCCTGGTTATCTCAGGACTTTAATGCTGTTTAACAGCCATCCAGTGTTGCCCATTCCAGTGGACTGTATCTCTGTGAAAAACACAGTTTTGCTTTTTTGTAATTTTATTTGAGTAAGATGGAAGTTTAATTATTTTTTCCAACCAACCAAATTTCTGCATTTGAGTCTTAATGATCTTTAAGTGTTATTGTGGCTTCAGAGGTGCTATTGATCCTGAAGTAGTGGGTTTTGATTGAATTGACTGATTTTAAAACTGTTTGGATTTTATTTGTGACACAGAAGTTATAGTAACATTTGGTTTTTTACGGATATTATTTCCACTTTGGTGGATAAGTTCCATAAAGGTTGTAACACCCCCCAAAAAACCTAGTTAATAGAGTAGATCAACAAAATTGAGAATCTATCAAGGTTAAGGAAGTGAAAATGGCACAGGATGCAAGTTATCAATATCAAAAATACGATATTGATAAGGTAAAATAGTGATCTTATAGGCTAAGATCATTCTTGCTGATCGCACAGACATTAAAAAAATAATTGAGGAATATTGTGAAAGCACTATGTTCATAGATTTCGTAAACTGGATAAAATTAAATTTAATCACACAAATTACAAAAGTTCATTAAAATAATTTTTAAAAGCTCATTAAAATAAAAATATCCTCAATTTTTGCACATATCTGCCTTATAATCATGATCAATAAATTGAAACAATAATAATATTTTTCTGTACAAAGTATTACCAAATCCAGAGAGTTTCTCCTATAAATTCTACTAAACATTATTAGCACCTGTCAACAAAATCTTCCAGAAGTAAAGGAACACAAAACATTCCTGTTCTTTATCTGAACACCAAAACTAGTTTGAGGCAATACAAAACGGCAAACTACAAAGCAATACCTCTCATGCACACAGATCCAATAATCACCAACATGATACTCACCATGACCACGTGAAATTTATAATCGATAGGCAAAGCCAGCTCAGTTCTCAAAAATCATGTAATTGATGACATCAATAAGTTAAAAATGAATTATCGTATCAATTTATGTTGAAAATTTATTTGATAGAAAATCTGAACCATGTGTGTGACAAAAGTATTTTCAGTAAAACTGGATCAGCAGAGAACTTCCTCCATTTGGTAAGGAGCATGCACAGAAGGCCTCCAGATAACATCATGTGTAATGAGGTGAAGCTAGATGCTTCCTACCTAAGTGCAAGGGAAGGCCAAGTTTATTTCCTCTCACCTGTCTTTATTCAGCATCATAATGAAAGTCTTACCTGGTGCAAGACGATAGGAATGCAAAATAAATATGTCCATTTGAGGAAGAAAAAATTATGATCTTTTGTTCACTAAATAAATGTTTCTCTAGGCAGAAAATCTCATATATTTTCAAACCAAGAATATCTGATTGACAATGATTAATTCATTATCTATTTTATCACGGAATCTGTTGATTAGATTAATAGATATAGTTATATGAGACTGGACATATGATTAACTATTACTGTGCACTATAATATGACAAAGAACATGCTTCTGGTTAGTTTGTCGTACCAGGGACAGAACTCAGAACCTTGCACTTGCCGGGCAGGCACTTAAGCTGCTCAGCCATCTCCCCTGCCCTGTAACATGTATTGTTGTGCGTTAACCTGCTTCTGTGGTTGTTTTTGTTTTTCTTGCTCTTGATTTTACTCTTCAAAGTAAAAGAAAAGTATAATAAAAAAGAGAGGGACAAAGAACAAAATAGAAACAAAGATAAAAACAAAAAACAAGGACCATAAGAATGACAGAGAATTTCAAAACAAGATGATAGAAAATTAACAGTGTTGTTAATTTTATGTTATATTCTATTACATATCCTTACCTTCAACATAGTCGCTCAGATTATCACATAAAAGAATGCAAGATTAACGAAACAAACATTAACTGTTTCTTTCAATAAACTAATAGATGTACATGTATAAATCAAACAAAATACACATAAATTCTCTATGCTGAAACTATAAAGCACCAATGGAAAACATCTCAGATCAAAACAAAGGGAAAGTGATTATGTGTTCATAGATTGAAAGACACAAAATTGTTGTCATAGAAGTTTTTCCCAATGTGTTCAAAAGGTTAAGCCTGACCCCACCAAATTCTCAGAGAGTTACATTCAAAGTATCAACAGACAGATGCTATATTCTATATGGGTAGCACGCTTTTTAAATAGTCAACATGATATAGAAAGTGTGTAAAGAATACTTAAAGCTGTCCATTTGATTCTAGCTCTGAAGTCCACAGTCAAGGTATGTGTTGGGTACCTGTTTCCTGGTTCTTGGAAATCATTAGTCTCCCTGTGTCCTCACAGAGCAGAAGGGACAAGAGATTTCTGTGGGGTCACTTTTAGAACATTACTAATCCCACTCGTAAAAGCTCTTCTTTGAGGGCTGGTGAGATAGCTCAATGGACTAAGCAATTGCTTAGTAAGCGCAAGGGCCACAGTTCTATCCCTGATAATACATGGTGCACCAGACCGCCCCCGGGCATGCTGAACCAGCGATGGATTCGGGGCATGCTTAAGCACACCTGGAATCCCAGCAATAGGGAGGCAAAAAACAGGAGGATCACTATGAGTCCAAGATGAAACCCTGCACAATAAAATAAAATGAAATGAAATAAAACAAAGTAAAGAGCTCTTCCCACATTACTGAATCCCTTCCCAAAAATGCCTCACATCTGCATTTTTGTTTTACTTTATTTTTAATTTTTGGTACTGGGCACTGAACTCAGGACCTTGTGCTTGTCAGGAATGCACTTATGCCGCTGAGCTGCTCCTCAGCCCTTGCCTCACAACTTAATACCATCTCTTGAGGTAAGAACTTCAATAGATAAACATTACGGGGTATGAACATTTAAACGGAAGCACCCACACATCCACCAGTACAAGAAATCTCCAAGAAGCACCTTCCATCTACAGAATCTGACCCCATAATGTATGTATTTTCTGGTCCCTTGTGCTTGCCAGGGAAGTGTTTACTCCACTGAGCCATATCCCTGGCACCACGTCCCACTGTCTTAATCAGTCATGTGCGATTGTCCTATCAGCCTCGTGGCAAACACTAACGTAGTTTCCATTTGTGGAACATCATATAAATAGGGTCATACAAAATACAGCCTTTGGTAATTGATTCATTTATTTTTTTACTGAAGAACAAATAAGCAATGAGACAGTTTCAAATCATATTAGAAGGACAGATTCAATAATTAATACATTGCATATTGTTTCTGTAGTAGTTTTTGTCATACAAGGCGCATTCTTGATATTCTACTTACAAACAACAGATGAGGTTTTTTTTTTTTTTTTTTTTTTTTTTTTCAGGACCAGGGATTGAACTCAGGCCCCACTTATTCTACTGAGCTATCTCCCAAGCCCCTGATTCATTTCATCTGGCAGTATGCCTTTATGTTAAGTCCACATCTTTCTGTGATTTTTTTACTGGTCAATAGTATTCCATTGTATGACAGCTTTCTTTACACATTTGCCTAATGAAATATATTGTGTTAGAGTTTTCTTCTTTCAGGGTTCTTATGAAATGATCTGCAGTACATATTCATGTGAAAATTTTGATGTAGACAAAGAATTTGTCTTTTAGTTAAATACTAAGAGTATGATTGCTGGACCTTGTTGTAAGAGTACTTTCAGTTAGATGAGATAATGAAAAATTTCCAAAATGACTGAATCAAAATGGTAAGTTTTGAGTGTTCCACATCTTCACTACCATTTAACTTTGTGAGTTTTAAAGTTGAGAGATTCTTAAAGGTATGCAGTAGCTCATGTTAGTACACAATTCTCTAATGATACAGGATTATAAATCTTAGTTTTTGATTTTTTTAAATGGCTCTTGCTTTGTAACTTAGGTTGGCCTTGAACTCATTATGTACCCGAGGGTGGCTTCCAACTCATGGCACTCCTCCTGTGTCAGCCTCTTGAGTGCTGGGGTTGAAAGTGTGTGCCACCACACCCAGGTAAGGCTTTCGCGAAGCTTCTTTACCATGTATATATATTATGTGGATAAGAGTTCCTTACTTTGCCTATGTTCCAGTTGAGTAGTTATATGTATTCTTTATGCCATATATTAGCTTACAAATACTGGGTTTTATTGTGGCATTTTGATACATGCATAGAGCATATTTTGATTATTTATGCCATTATAATCCTCATTTATATTTCTAGTTCTTCTTTCCACTTTTTTTGACTAACAATATTCCTTCTCCATTCCTTCACACTATGCTGCATTTCATATATTTTTTAAAATCCCTTTGGTTTCTTTTAGTATGTTTCGCAGCACAAGCTGCTCACATTCACTGCGTGGAGCTGGTGCACACACAGAGCTTAGCTCTTTGTGCAGCAGCTTCCTTTCCTCATCCTTCGCTCTGTCCTACTATTTTTTATTTTGTTCTTTAGTTTATTTATAATTTGGGATTTTTATGTAAGACAAACCGTGTGGTATTTATCCATGTGTCTTATTTATTTCACTTAGCATAGTGGTCTCAAGACCCATCCATTTTCCTACAAATGACTCAAGCTTTTCCTTCTTTATAGCAGAATAGTACTCAATTGTATACAAATACATTTTCCTTATTTATTCACAACACTTCAAAATTTTAGTTATTATGACTTGTACTTGGATATGTACCTATCACTGTGATATGATGTCTTTAATGCTGAGGAAGATGAGTAGAAGGGGAACAGATATGTTCAATGAAATTTCTACTTTTACTCCAGAAGGAATCTCCATACTGTTGTCCATATTAGCGGTACTACTTTATAATCAAAGCGATAATGTAGGAAGGTATATTTTTCACTACGGCACCAATAATAGCATTTTGTTATTATCAATATTTGATGTTAACCATTCATTCCAGAAAAAGATGGAGTTATGATGATGTTTGGATCTGCATTGCTCCAACAGAGGAGAAATCAGGGAAATGGCAATGACCACTGGCTAATAAACTTGTCTCTACACTCGGCCTCAGTGGATGACTGATTTAGGTAAACACTCAGAATCCTACCCTCAGCTCCTGAGGAAGATAAACACCTCGCCATGCCCCCACCTCTTGCTAAGCCCCTACTGCCTGCTGCTCCCTCACTGCTTATCTAGTAACTGGCTGGGCCTGGCTCCAGCCGCCACCAGAGGCAGAACCAGAGGAGGGTTCACATTCCAGCCCAGTTATTCAATGTCTGTGGGTCCTGTGCCCCTCTTTCCTTTGCCCCCAGTGCTATCAGAGCTGGGGAAGGAAAACAGACTCAATCCATAATGATTTATGTCCCTTTTAACACTATTGACCTATATAATTAGAAAGCCTTGTCCAAAAATTTGGTACTTTCAATTAAAATAAAAAAACAAAATAAACTTCTCCCTGCTCCAGAATGTTGATGTTCTACTCCTGGCTGCTAAGATCAAAAAGGCATACCATTTGGAAACAGAAAAACTGTTAGATCTGGTTTGAGACAAAGGGTACTAGTATCCAAAAGAAAAGTTGAAATCTGTATGCTGTCAGTCAAATTCCTCACTTCTGTACTTAAAGATGGGAATCAAATATTGTCAACCATCCAAACCCAGACTACCTGAGACCTTAAGGAGCCAAGCTCAGGAAAGGACCTTAGGGAGTTTCTGGGAACTGTACATTATGGCCACCTCTGGATTCCTAATTTTGCAGCCCTAGCCAAGCCTCTATATGAGGTGCTAAAGGGTAGAAACAGCTCCCTATTAGTTGGAGCTCTGATTGCCAGAAAGCATTCAACATTCTCAAAAAGGAGTTGTTAGATGCCTCAGCACTGGCCACTCCAGATATCACCAAGCCTTTTCAACTCTTTGTACATGAGAAGGAAGGCATAGCTCAGGGCATCCTGGCCCAGACTCTGGGACCTTGATGTTGTCCTCTGGCACATGTGAACAAGAAGCTAGACATAGTGGCAGCAGGTTGGCCTCCCTGCCTACAGACATGGCTGCCACCACGTCATGGAGTTGAAACCCTACTTAGAAGTCTCAGAGGCAAATGCCTACCAGGAATCTGACTGGCCTAATAACAGAGGCCACTACTTGAGGAACTCAGATTAACAGTAAAGAAAAAGTCCAGACTTTCAACCCATCCTCATCCAGATGGATGGTCTACTTAGCAAGACTGGACCTCCAAGATCTGACTGTCTGGAACACTGATTGGATCTTGTTTTCAGATGGCAGCAGTAGGGTAATAGATGGGCCCAAAAGATGGGAGCAGCTGCTGTCATGACACATCAATCTTTAATCAAAAACAATTCCCCCTGGCACACTGGCCCAGAAAGTCAACTTGCTTGCCCTCACCTGGGCCCTGGAACTAGGGGCAGACAAGCAGGAGCTCCCTATCCCCCAAGAGAATGCTCGTAGCACCCTGTCTGCAAAGACCTTCCTACTTGGAGAAAAAAGTCGGAAGGAACCACTGATAAAAATGGATAGCAAGTGCTGCAGGAGAGATTTTGTTCATTTCTAAGTCTTTGAGATGTTCTATGATACAGGACCTACATATGCACACTCATTTGGGAAAAACTTCTATGGCAGAGTTATTTCACCAATGTTTTTAAATCCCCACTATGCTCCTCTGTGGTCCTATCACCAGCCTGGCATCAGGAGATACGGAATGTTGCCGTCAACTTCACCGAGGTCAAGCCAATGCCTGGAAACAAGAAATATCTGCTAGTCTGGATTGGCACTTACTTAGATTGGGTGGAGACCATCCCTGCTCAATGTGGGGCCTCAAGAGAGGTAATTAAAGTTTTCTTGGTGTTCGTTGTCCTTCAGTATGGATTCACCACGACCATTGAGTCAGCTAATGAGCAACATTTGTGGGGGAAGTAGTCCAGGAGATGGCCTGGGTTTTAAAGGTAAAATGGAAATTCTACATGGCCTACTGGCCACAGAGCTATCAATGAAACCGTGGCCAGAAGGACTTACGCTGCTTAAAATTAGGTTATGGCCTCCAGATATTTTTGTTGAACCAAGTAAAGATCAGGAAGTCCTTTTCCCCTTGGAACCATGATAGAACAATGAAAGGATGAGATAAAACTGATTGGGCTTCATTTTTGTCTAATAGAAAAACACTGTGGCTCCATGAGAGACTACAATTGCCCAAAATAGGGTTTCAAGACCATCGGGATCTATGCAAATGGGAAATCCTGGGTCGACAAAGACACTGACCTCAATTTCAAAGTATCTTTCTGGAGTCCATCTGCAAATTAAGACTCTACCAATGGCCAAGGTTGACTATTAAAAAAAAAAGCCACAGAGAAAAAGGGCATTGGGGGCCAGGGAGATGGCTCAGTGGAATAAGCACTTCCTTGGCAAGCGCAAGGGCCTGAGTTCAATCCCTGGTTCCGCCAAAAAGGCATTGGTTCTCAGAAAATACATGGCAAATTAGGCTTTCTGTGAGACCCAGGAATGTTTCTCACCATTTGTAAGGACATCCAGACTTCCATCTGTACTCCTTCCCCTAGCTCAGGCACTTAATCACTGTTGCCATCAGCTACCTCATTGGGAGTTCATGACCTCTTAGACCAGACCCTGTGGGTTCTGAACGTTACCCACCACAATCTGACTCAATACTACTCACAGGTAGGTATAAAAATAGAACTTGTATGGAAGCCAAAGATCCCTATCATACCGTTCCTTGTAATTTTACTGTCCCCATCACTCAGACCATGTGGACCCCTACTGGGTCTTGGTTTCTCTGTGACAAAGGGCTATTTAAATGTCTAAACCCTCTAGGTGTCCCATGAGGAGTATGTAAGCTAGTCATGCTACTCCCTAGAATGACCACCCTAGCCAGGGAGGAGGGAATACAACTTTTTCTCCTTAAGCTTTTACTCCTTGTTCTACTTGGAGCTTCAATAACTGGGCCCATGGTCCTTGGGTTTGAAGCACTCATGCAGACTGAAATTGGAATTTCAGGGTACCAAGGGATGCCCCAAGCAATAGAAGACCTCCCTGGGGTCTAATATGCAGTCCCAAAGCTGCATGATCAGGTTAATTTGCTGGCAGAAGTGGTACTTCAAAACAGGTAAGGACTCAACCTCTTCTTCATGGGACAGAGGGGACTATGTGCAGTCAAAGGGAAGAATTTTGCTTTTATGCCAATAAGTCAGGAGTCTTCAAAGATGCATCAGTGAGTCTGTGACTGTGTCTGCACAAACACCAAGGACCACCAGAATTAACAAAGAAGTAAGGCCCAAATTCACAATAGGAACTTCTGGATAGTTTCTTTGCTAACAAGTTTGACTGTGCGCTTAGTAATCTGCATGTGGAACTTATGACTGGATCCTACCTACTCAAATGGGTTGTAGGAAAAAATGCAAGCTAGAGTTAACCAAGTACAGACCCTAGTGCTGGCAGACAATTGGGAGTGTCAACCTCTACAAATAAAAGTACTTTTTTTCTATATTTTTGAGAAGGGTCTATAGGGTGCTCAGGGTCTCACTATTATATCAGATTCATAGTGATCTGCCTGTGTACGGCCTCCCAAGAGCTGAGATTACAGGTGTGTGCCACCATGCCCAGTCTCAATCTCAGCACACCCTACTGAGATTGGGGTGGGGCTGGCATGGCAGGCTCAAGGATTAAACCCCTGACCCTTGTGTCTGCTTGCAGGTGCTTTAATCAGCTGAGCTATTTGACTGGCCCTATAAATAAAAGTACTTTAAGAACACCTCACCAGTTTAAAGAGAAGGAGAATGGCCTTCCGGGGGAATTGATATGGGAAAGAGAACTAAAACAATGTCATTTTGTGTTCAAGTGCTACTGTAAAGCTTAAATTTCTATTTCCTTGAGTTTCTGTTTTTTATAAATGTTACAACAATTGCCTAACCCAATACTACCCTACGCCTTCTCAAATGATGATTGGTTATACCACTTATTCCACGCCAAAGGGAAAGCACTGTGGTTTCTTCTACATCTTTCAAACAAAGTAAGAACAATTAACTGCCTTTATGCAACTTATCCTTCTGCCATTTGGTGTCATCATCATTTCTTGCTGCATGCTGACCACCAACTAATAAGCTTGTTTGCCTCTGCACTCAGCCTCTGTGAGTGAATGATTTAGGGAAGTGTGCTTATCACAATGCCAGAAAACAAGAACAATCAAAAACTAAAAGTAGTAGACTAGAATGAAAGAAATTACACAAATCAGAGTGGAAATTAACTAAACTGAGACAACAAAAAAATAAAGGATCAATGAATTAAAGAGTTGCTTTTGCAAAAACGATAACAATAAATATTCATAAACCCCTAGCCAGACTTATCAAAAGAAGGAAGTGAAACAGCCATAACAATGCAATTAGAAAGAACAAAAAGGTGTGATCAACAGGGACACCACCAAAGATATAATAAACTGCTTCTAAAACTTCATGTGTGTAAGTTGGAGAATCTAGCAGAAAGGGAGAATTTCCTAGATATACATAAATTACAAAACTGAAGCAACAAGAGATAAAAACCAGAAATTGGCTAATAACAGGCAACCAAAAGAGGAATAATACAAAACAGACCAACTAAGAAAATCCCAGGTCCTGCTGGTCCACTGCTGAATCCATCCAGAGCTTCATGGAAGGTCTAAACCCAGTGTCTCAAACTCCTCCACGAAACTGAAAGGGAACAGACATCACCAAATGCATTCCTGGAAGAGTAGCAAACCTAGACAAGGTATAACAGAAAAAGAAAATTATAAGCGAAACTCCTTACTGAACACAGATGAAAAATTCTCAACAAGAAAGGGGTAGATGGCAACAAGTCATTGAAATGATATTGCAGCTAGGCATGGTGGCACGTGACTGTAATCCCAGACTCCGGAGGCTAAAGCAGGAGGATTGCTGTGAGTTCAAGGCCAGCCCAGGTAACACAGGGAGTTTAGAGCTAGCGTCAACTACACGGGGAGACCCCGTCTCAAAACAAAGATATTACATCATGGTTCAGTGGCTGCATCTCAGGAATGCAAGGCTGGCTCCACATGTGGCTGCCACTGAATCAACGCACTGGGTGTCACAGTGCAGTACAGAGGCAAAGGCAAAAATCACACCATCACCTCTATAGAGGAAGAAAAAGCACACCACAAGGAGCACACCACAAGGAGTCTTAGCTGGTGCAATAGACAAGGAAAGAACAAAAGCACACCATTAGCCATGGGAATATACTGACAGGGTTGGGGAAAAGAGCAGTATGGCACATTCATTTATGGGGACTCTTGGAACCTGAGGGAAGCTGACAGAGGTGGGGCGAGTGAGGTCTGGGCTTTGGTGGGAACCAAAGTGAGCACCGCAGGGGGGACAGAGGGACCTGCAGAATCCAGATCTGCCCCTGTGCACATCGCTGGGCTTGAAGCCCACTGTGGACTCTCGACCCTGGGATGTCCCCAGGCAAGGGACAAGTTTTGAGTTTCAGGCTCCTGTGAAGCACTGGGCTGTGTTAGTTCAAACTTAAAGCCTGAGCCTAAAGTGAGAAAGCTCATATTATACATAGGATCCCTGAAAAATCCAGATGTCCATTTTTTTCTTTTCTTTTTTCTTTTCTTTCTTTTTTTTTTTGATGCTACCAGTGATTGAACTCAGGACCTTGCACTTGCCAGGCAATCACTTAGTCCATTGAGCTATCTCTCCAGCCCTAAAAATCTGCCTTGTTGACAGCTGTGATAAGGCTATCCTGGAAAGGCTTATAACAGGGAGTCCCTACCGACTTTATGTCCACAAGACCCTGAAATACAAGCATGGTTTGAAGGGAATGAACTCAAACCCGCGGAGGACTGAGATTGGACTTGTTTAGAAACCAAGGTGATGGTAAAGTCCTCTAGAGCAAAAGGAGCGGATGCTAAGAATCCCGCTGTGCTCTTTCTGTCACTCATGGGAGGTCCCAGGCATGCAAGCAGCAGGAAGTGACACCCACCGGAAGTGACGCCTACCGTAAGTGACGTCTACAGAATGTGTCTCTATGTGGACAGAGCAGTTCGATGTCCAGTGCTGAGGTGAGTGGTTGCTATGAGGGCAGCCGGGAGGGCTGAGCTTAGCTAAGGGCCACTTTCAGGGAGTGGGAAACCCTCACTCTAGAGAGAGGGAAATACAAAAAACTCTAGACATATACTTATTGATGTCCTAGCACTTCCGGGACGATTTCTCAGGTGAGGGTTACTATGGCTTTAAAGCGATTGAGAACAGGGATTGAAGCCACATTCCAGGTCTTGGCTTAAGGCTGGAACAGAGAAGACATCTTGGGGCTCAATTAGCTGAGTATGAGGAATGAGGAAGTTGTACCCAGAGAGCTAGGTCCAGAAACTTCTAGGAAAACGCTGTCTGCCTGCCGGCTGCCATACACCGAACGGGCACCCTCTCACAGCGCTGACAAGAGATTGAGAAGATTCTGGGGAGTCTGTTTCAATCTTGGCAGCTCCAAGTGTGGAAATCTCAGAAACGGTCCCTGTGCCCTCTCTGCGTCAGGCCAGGATAGTCAAAGGCTTTCTCAGGTCCTGGCTTCAAATCTGGGAACAGATACCACAGGTGGTTCACTAAGTTCAGAGAGGGCTATGGGAGCGCTGAGGTCCCTTGGCCCAGAGAACCCCATTTTGGGCTGCAGGGTTCACATTAGGGAGCTGAGAGGGCTTAGGCTGACTCAGGCCAAGAGAGAGGCTGAGGGTACAGTGCAGGAACGCTCTCCGAGGAGTAAGGTGCTGCACTAATTCCTTCTATTTCTCTTATCAACTTTGGTCCCCAGAGCTGACTGGCCTGGGGCTCCACCCCTTCCCACCTGAGTCCTCTGCCTCGAGGTTCCTGAGTGACCTTCCTCAATCTACAGAGTGCAGACCCAGGAGGGAGCCTGCAGCACACCAGAACATCAGAGCCTTGGGGTGAGCAGCGCACTCAGGTAGGCTCTCTGGCCCGTGTGCCAGCACATGGGCTAAAGACCCGGGGAAGAAAGAGGGCCCCTCACACCACGAGCACCTCAGGCAGCATCTCTGTGCCTGGTCTCAGGCTTTGTGGGAAGGACTTACCTGAGCGCAGGGCAGAACCAAGCCCTACCCCAGGCCAAGAGAGAAAGGAGGCAGGCTGAGGGCCTGAGGACGAGGGGACCAAGACCCTCTGTTTGGAAACTGGGCAGGTCCTCAACTCTGCCTCTGAAGGAAGGGGACTCAGATCCTCCTAGGACTGGGCTGCTTCCAGGATCGGGGCAGGACCCAGAGCATGCCCTTGAGGGGTCCCTGTATGCTTGAGCAGAGGGCCACCTCTGCTTTGCAGTCAGCAGGGAGTGGGGGATATAGCGCATCTCTGCTCCTGACTTGGTGTGAGGCAGAGGTGGCTGTGGTCTCAGCAGTGTGGGCTCAGGTCAGCACATCCAGGACTGGGGAAGCCTTATCCTGCTCGGCCCCCCGCTGGAATGAGAGGAAGTCACCCCCTCTGCCAACTTCCTGCTCTAGGGTTTCAGGGAGGGGATGGCCTGGGATTGAAGATGCACACCCCGGTCAGCAGAGAAGTGTGGGCTCCTGAGCACGCTCCAGACAAAGGAGGGCTTGGATGC
>PVKA01036409.1:0-21815 GCA_004027165.1 Ctenomys sociabilis
ACATGATCATCTCAATTGATGCAGAGAAAGCCTTTGACAAAGTCCAACACTCATTCATGTTCAAGGTCCTACAGAAAATTGGAATAGATGGACTCTATCTTAACTTGATAAAAGCCATCTATGACAACCCAAAAGCTCATATAATCCTAAATGGGGAAAAACTGAAATCTTTTACTCTTAAATCAGGTACAAGACAAGGCTGTCCTCTATCGCCCCTCCTATTCAATATAGTCTTGGAATCCTTAGCAACAGCCATTCGAAAAGAGGGAGAAATAAAGGGAATAAGAATAGGTAAAGAAGAAGTTAAATTATCACTATTTGAAGATGACATGATACTTTACTTAGAAGACCCAAAAAATTCTACCAAGAAGCTACTAGAACCGATAGGGAAATTCAGTAGCATAGCAGGATACAAAATCAGTACTCAAAAGTCAATAGCATTCCTCTACACTCATAACAAGCACACTGAAAGGGAAACAATAGAAACAATAACTTTTACAGTAGCACCACGGTAAATGAAATTCCTTGGGATTCGCTTAACCAAGGAAGTCAAAGATCTTTTCATGGAAAATTACAACACGCTAAGAAAAGAGATTATTGAGGATTTCAGAAAATGGAAAGATATTCCATGCTCCTGGATAGGAAGAACCAACATTGTGAAGATGGTCATACTCCCAAAATTGCTGTACAGATTTAATGCAATCCCTATCAAACTGCCACCAACATACCTCCCAGACATAGAGAAATCATTCCTAAAATTTACTTGAAACCACAAATAACTTAGAATAGCAAAGGCAATCTTGGCCAATAAAGACAAGGCAGGAGGCATCACAATTCCTGACTTGAAATTATACTACAAAGCCACTGTGATAAAATCAACATGGTATTGGCAACAAAATAGACCTGAGGATCAGTGGAATAGATTAGAAGATGCAGAGGCACCTACAATCACACTCAGCCATCTTATCTTTGACAAAGGGGCTAAACAATTGCACTGGAAGAAAGATAGACTCTTTAACAGAGTGGGGATTTCCAGTGGCACTGGAAATCATGGCATTCTATATGCCGAAAACTAAAACTTGACCCAGCTCTATCACCATGCACTAAGTTAAAGTCAAAATGTATTAAAGATCTAAACATTAAAACAGAAACACTCAATCTCCTGGAAGAGAAAGTAGGAGGAACTCTTGAAGTCATAGTCGTAGGTAAAAGAGTTCATGAACAAACATGTATTCGCATGGGAAGCACTTGAAAGAACCAACAGCTGGGATCAACTGTTTTTAAGGAGCTTCTGCATATCAAAATTCATTGTTAACAGAGTGCAAAGACCACCCACCAATTTTGAAATAATCCTAACTAATAAGCAATCAGACAGAGATCTACTGTCTAGAATATATAAAGAACTAAGCTATAATAGGGCCCTCAAACTTAAAGACCCAATTTAGAAATGCGCATCTGAGTTGAATACACACTTCTCAGAGAACGAAATTAAAGAAATGAATAAATATATTAAAAAATGCTCCACATCGCTAGTCATCTGTGAAATGCAAATAAAAACAGCATTGAGGTACCATCTCACTCCAGAAAGAATGGCTATCATAAGGAAATCAACCAACAACAAATGTTGGTGAGATGTGGGGAAAAGGGAACACTTCTCCACTGCTGGTGGGAATGTAGACTGGTACAACCATTGTGGAGGTCAGTGTGGAGACTCCTCAAAAGAGTAGGACAAGAAATCCTATCCAAGCCGGCTATCCCCCTACTGGGAATTTTCCCAAAGGATCTGGATACATTGGATCATAGAGATGTATGTGTACCCATGTTTATAGTAGCACAATGTGTGATAGCAAAATCTTGGAAACAACCAAGATGTCCATCACATGAGGAATGGTTGAAAAAGATGTGGTATTTCTATATAATGGAGTATTTTTCAGCTTTTAAGAATGATAAGCTTGAAGCATTTATACTGAAGTGGATGCCACTTGAACATATACTCATAAGTGAAATAAACCAGACACACATGTATAAATGTTGTATAGTCTCCCTAGTATAACAAGCAAAAAGCATAAGTACAAAAGGAAATGTACAACAAGTAAAATCAATTGAGTCTGGTAAGGCAAAGTGAATGAGATATGCTGCAGGATACTAATCAGCTTTTCTTCTGGATGGTTAACAACCTAAGTTCACAAGTCAGAGTTGGAGAAATAGAAGAGCCACAAGGCCAGCCAACATTTTGGCCCTAGCCTTTCAAGGTCAGCGAAGACTCAGGACATAGGAAAACCTGTACTGCAACATCATGAAACTCAGGTGAGCTCCAAATTTTCTGAACAAGGAGATTATGGAGCCACAGAAGAAAGAGATTGAAGTTCTATAGTGTGCCTGGGGAGAGTCACATGGAGAGAAAACTTTCTCTCATGCAATCACAGAGAGCAAACTGGTCAAGCATTGGCCGTGACTCATCCACATGGATGACACAGACAAAGGAACTACAGAATAAGGTACAGGACTACAAGATAAACCCTGAGAGGACTTCACTGACCACATAGGAATTATAAAGTTCATGTGTTGGTATATAAGTCTTGATCTATCTAGGTCTTAACCATCCAGCAGAAAAGTATAAAAATGAAGTATACATCGTGGGACCATAATATTAAGCTGAGCTGTAAATGGCTATGGTCGACAATTTCTTTGAATAACTCACTATGGTTGTAGAATGCTGGACTGTGTTGCATTGTGGTGTCGAGTTCAAGCACCTAAGTTAGTTGAATGTCAATGGAGTGCCCACCTTTGACAGCTATAGACAAAGGAAGGGGTGTAGAAAGAAAAAATTATGTGTGTGTATAGACAGCATAGTTGGGATAAATAACCCTGTGCTTCTACATAATTCTATGAGAGCCAAGATCTGCAATAATGGTGGTTGGATAGGATATTATGTCGGCTTCTAGTACTATGGTCATCCACTAGGAAAATAATTATTGAATATTTTATATAATTCATGTATAAAAAATAAGATAAGTAAGCAGCTACATTGTTAATTTACTGATAAGAGACATCTGCTAAAATAATATCTGCAAATATAATATCATATATGCACCTTGTACAATACCAAAACATTATGAAAACAGTTTGCAATGTATTAATTTATCGAATCTTAATCTGCTCTTGTTGCAATTGCCAGTGACCTCAGTTTTGTCTGATTCATGGACTTCTTTGTCTTTGTATTGATCCCTTAAATATCATCATTGTCATGTTTGATACTCCCTTCTCCTTGGTAGGTAAACCATTTCTGTATAAAGTGAAGAAGCACCACATTGCCTGCTGAGGTACTTCTCCAAGAAGCCTGAGGTCAGAGTCCCTACGTGGCTGTGGGAGCTCTGATGTCTCCATCATTTCTCTTCTTCCTTTTAGGCTTCCTATTCAGCTCCACTGTTCAGTCTAAAACCCAGGGCATCTGGATGTGGTGTGTGCCACACCCTATTAAGCCAGATCACACCCTGGTCCTTCTGGACACCAAGGGTCTGGGCAATGTGGCAAGAGAGAGCAAGACTCGTACTTTTGAGTCTGGATTGTCTCCTTGTCTTTTCCTCATTCTTTGTGATTTGACAATTATAGTCTGTTTGTGAAATCAGGAACTGAGATATAGTGAAAGGGGTAGACCTCATTCTGTTTAATCTCACTTCTAGGGAGAATTATATGTCATGTTATGTTAGATAAAATATACTTTTATTACTTAGCATTCATGTTAGTATTTTATTCAATGTAACTAAAGCTTATTGAGCAGCTGAGACCCAGAATGATGGGCTTGGTAGTACAATAGTGGTGAACAGGATGAAGCCTCTGCACAACAGGGCCTTCACTGCCATTTAGGAAACTCCAGGTGTGTCTCAATGTGGAGATGAGGAAAAAAGTAGGTTGGAGAGAGCAAGGCTGTGCCCTGTGCAGAGGCTGGCCTCCATGCATTCTCTGGGGAGAAATGTAGCTGGGGCTGCCCTTTGAATTATCTTTTGCTGAGAGCAGCACCCTGGGTCTTTATCACTGGTGTTGACTGATCCCTTAATTTGGCCTTAGAAGCCTCCTCAGGAACAGCACTCACATGTCAGCTCCTGTCCATCACCATTGCCATAGCTGGGAAATGATTTTCACCATCCTGAAGGGGATGCACACACACATCACTGTTCACAATCTGCGGTGAGTCATAAGGAGGCCTTGAGTGGAAGGTGGCGAGGAGTCAGCCCCTTCTCAGCATCTGATGCAGGGCTTGTGCTCCACACTCTGAACTGGGAAATGGAGTTGTATTTGGGGTCAAAAGTTCTTATGGTGAATCTCATTAATTATCCATGGGACTTTCTAATGTCTCTGAGAAGCCTCTGACTGTGCTGGTCCTAAAAATATATATTTTTGCCTTATGATAAATATTCTAAGGTGGGTTTTTAGTATTTAGCTTCCTAAAAGTAAGTCAACTAAGTGTTTCAACCTTTTTTCTTCCTTTGTGACTTCAGAACAGTGTGTATGTTTATGTATTACTAAGTTGTGTCTTAAAAAGAGCTAGAAATTCAGTTTGTTTTTCTGAGATATATTCAGCAAATAAAACACATATTAAAGATGTAAACTTATGCTGTGCTATACATTATAAAATGAAAACCACAATCGAGCAGACAAATATATAATCAAAAGAGATGATTTTTTTTTAGTGTAAATACATGAAGTGTAGTCTCTTAGCAAAACTCTCATCACCATGTGTTATTTGTGTTGCATAACTGAAGCATGGTTCCTTTTAATCATTCCTGTCCATTTATCCCACCCTCAGGACACAAAAATACACTGTTGTCTTCCCCATTGTTCTGAGTTCACACTTTGTTTTTCATTATTTTAGATTCAACATTCAATGAGCTAATGCAATATTTGTCTTTTTTGGTCTGACTTATCTCACTGAGCTTAATACCCTTGGGTTTCTGTTTGTTGATGTGAATGGTAAGATTTCCTTCTTTTTATAGTAAATATTCTGAACAACATTAAACTAAGTAGTTTGTGTTCAACAAAGTCAATGATGTGCTTATTAAACATGCAGTCTCCAGAATGAGAGAGAATACCAGAAAGAAAGATGATATTTAGTGCACTGAAAAGACTCTATGGGGGCTCAACTGAGCCCTGGGCACCTTCCTTACCTGGAAGACTTCTGAGGGGATCAGGTGGGCCTACCCCAGCCCCATCCTCACGCTTGCTGAAGCTCAGCTGAGTTCTAGCCACCCATCCTCATACTGAAGACTGCAAGTGTAACTGGTAAGCCTGGCCCTGATCCCTTCAGCCTCTCTGGAGGTTAGCTGAGCCTGGGCACCTGTCACTGCCCAGAAGACTGTGGGGTTATGGATCAAGGCACCTAGAAGACTGCTACATGGTAGCCTTGAAGATCCCTGCCATGCACATATCCCCCATCAAGACATCAAGAGAGCCTTTCAGAACTTCAGCCTGCCCGTATCATCACTGGATCCTTCTGGAGCTAAACCCACACAGTGGGAGCTTCAGTGAGCCTGACATGATACTACCGCTGCACAGTCAGAGAGAACACTGGGAGCTTCAAAGATGACAAAATGAGGGAACAAAAGGCAAAGTCAGACCTCTACCCACCCAAAACAAATCCAGGAGACAAGGTCATAGCAGAACTTGGAAATCACACCTGAAATTTCTGAGCTGATACCAACTGAAGAAACAGCTCCATCAGGCTATGGGGGAAATGAGATCAGGAATAATATCTCAGGAAAAAAAAAAGAAAGAAATTGCAATAATCCTGAAAGAATTGCTCAATACATCTATGGATATCATAGATTTAAAAAAAATAGAGCAACACAAAAATTATAAGAACATTAAATGAACAATATAGGAAAGAAATAGATTGCATGAATCATGAAGATTTCTCAACACAGACCATCAAATCAAGAAGATCTTGCAGTGAGATATTTCAGGTCCTGAAAGAAAGCAACTTCCAGTCCAGACTGATGTATCCTACAAAGCTATCTATCAAATTCAATGATTTAATGAAGAAATAAGATACTTCCATGATGAAGAAGAACTGAAGAAATTCATGAATAGACCATATAGAAAGTCAGAAAATCATCAATACCTATTTTGAAAACTACTCTCCTAGAATGTAAAATACAAAAGAACTGTACAGATTCTTAGGTACAAAGGAACTACCTAGGCTCATTCAAGAAGATATAAAAATTCTGAAGAAGCCAATATCAATGAATGAAATTGAAAATGAAATTTAAAAAATGACCAATAAAGAAAAGCCCAGCCAGGCCTGGTGGCACATGCCTATAATCCTAGCACTTGGGAGGCTGAGGCAGGAGGAGTGTTGCAAGTTCAAGCCCAGCCTGAGCTACTAAGTGAGCTTAAGGGCCAGCCTGAAATACATAGTGAGACCCTGTCTCAAAAAAACAAAAAAGAAAAAGAAAGAAAGAAAAGAAAAGAAAAGCCCTGCTTCTACTGGATTCACAGTTGAATTTTGCAAGAAACTGAGAGAAGATTTAATGCCAACTATTCTCAAACTCTTCAGTGAAATCAAAAGGGAAGCAATTATCCCAAACTCATGCCTGGAGACAAGTATTACTCAGATACCTAAATCAGAGAAAGACTCAACCAAAAAAGAGAACTATAGGCCAATATCCCTAAGGAACATAGATGTGAAAATCCCCAATAAAATACTAGCAAACAGAATGCAGCAAATCATCAAGAAGATCATACATCATGACCAAGTGGGATTCATCCCAGGAATGCAGGGATAGTTCAATATACACAAATCAGTTAAATAATACACCACACCCACAAAGCAAAAGACAAAAATCACATGATGATATCATTACATTTATAAAATGCTTTTGGCAAAGTTCAAAACTCATTCATGATAAAAAAAAAAAAAACCTACAGAAAGTCAGACTAGATTATCTTTACCTCAATCTGATAAAAGCTACCTATGACAAACAACCAACGTCATACTAAATGGTCAAAAATTGAAAGCCTTCACTTTAAAATCTGGAACAACACAGGGACACTTACTGTCACCACACCTATTTAAAGTTTAAGCCTTCTGACTTCACCACTTTCTAGCACTGAGCCTAAATCAGGACACTTCTAGGAAGTCACACAGAATAGACAAGACTCAGAGCTAAGTTTTCCAGTTCTATTCTGTGTGCCAGTCCATCTCGAGGCATTCAGATTGATATTTTTGTATGTCTGTTTGGTTTGATAGCATTTTGTTGTTGTTTGTTATGGTTTGTGTCTGGTTGTCCCCCAAAGCCTCAATTAGGTCATTGTGCAGATGCAGTTGGAGGAGCAGCAAGTAGAGTGAGGGCAGGGCCAGAGGACCAGGGCAGAGCCAAGGGGTGAGGCCAGGGAGGTGCTAACCCTTAAACTGACAGCATGCACTCCCCCTCTTCCCCCAGGCTGCGGTCTTTTGGAGGTGTGGAGAGGGTTATTCTGGACAGGACAGTGCCCCAGCCTCTCCTCCAGACCCTGTAGAGTGGGGGCAGTGTCTTGAAACCTCCAGTAACTGTGAGCGAAGTAAACCTTTCCTTCCCCCATTTTGAGTGTCCCAACAACAAGAGAAAAGTAACTAAGACATTGTTTTTTTTAAAGAGGATCCCAGTTGTCCCTGCCATTTAAGACCTTCTCTGTACATATTTCCCCACATTTTATTGGCAGAGTTCCATGGAGAGAAAGGAGGGTTTCTTGCTGCAGAATGGAGTGAGCAGCACCTATCAAAGACTGCCAGGATCAGCACAAGCAGCTCTCAGCGTCCCTGAGGGAAAATGATTCAAAAGGAGATAATTTCTCATATTAATAATTAAAATTATTTGCAAGAAGTATTTTTTAGCTCCACCTAAGTAAAACAATATGTGCTGAATCCTCTGCATGGTAGGTCTCTTTGGCTTTTTGTAATGATTGTTATATTTATTTTTCAATTGCCTAGTTAGGCATAAATAGCAGAATGCAAGGAAAACAAAAATTCGAGTCTAAACTGCACTGTTAGTGTGTGCAGATCTCAACCCCTGGCACTGAGGCAGAGTGTCCAAGGGCCCATCCTGGTGAGTCCTTGGACAAAACATATGTGGAACTGACGTGAATGACACATAACTTCTTTACAATTTAAATGAAGTTAGTTCTTGAGCCCCATTGCCTTTTGTGCTAGAAGTTTTCTTTAAAAAGTTAAACTTGATTGTACTGGTTCAATCTCATCTGTGTAGGTTGATGGTCCCTTTTCTCAAACACCCTTCTTGAACTTTCTCTACAATACTCACCCCTGGGAGTATTAGAACTTCAGCTGAAAGAACAGGTTAAGGAGCTGATGACAGAGGAAATGGGACATTGAAAAATAAAAATAACGCTAATTGCACGAAGGCTGAGATACACAGGACCTGAGGTTCCAGCATTCGCTCCTTATTCAGAACAGGTTCCTATCAGGCCAGGGCTGTAGGGATCCTCGCAGAAGATGAGTTCACTGCACCTTGAAGTGGCCAGGGGAGCCGCAGGCCCTGCAGTCACTTGCTACTGCGAGGACAGGGGGCCTGTGGTCCTGCTGCTCTGGCTGCTCCATCTCTGAGGTGAGAGTTCACCCCGTCTTCCTTCTGACTGGGGAACCTGGGAAGTTGTCTCCCTCCTGAGCCCTAAAGAAAACAGCAGCGCTGAATGAGAGGAGAACCTGGCTCTGTGACAGTGGTCACCCTCTAAAACGCCAGTACAGGCAGTTGGTTGCTCCTGTCTTGTGCGAAATCCTGCTTCCTTCCTGATGGGCATTTGTGGTCACCACTCTCAGCCCTCCTCAGATACCTAGTTAGCCACTACGGATTTTGGGACTTGGGCTTTCAAGGGATGAAAAGAAAACATTTGTCTTTCCAAAAGAACCTATTTCCCTTTTAAGTGACAATGAACTGAGCACGAGCTACCCCGTTCCAACAATGAACCCTGTGTGAGATCACAAGGTTCAAGGTTCTCGGGTTTAAAACGCTGAACGCTTGAAATATGAGGGAGAGTGGGGCTCCCCAGGGAGCTCAGGGGATCCTGGGCTTCCTCTCACTTGGCTTGGCGCTCAAGCCGGGCTCTAGGGGCGCAGCGAAGCTGACTCCTACGAGGTCTTTCCCGACTGCTCCAGAGACAAATGTCTTTGCTAACTCCTTCCTGGTGAAATCAGTGCTTCTGGCTCGGCTGAGCTGAGCACGGCTCAGGGACTTGGCGCAGCGACGGGGCACAAGCATAGAGACACGATTCCAGGTGCGGAGTGTATGGAGAAGCAGCGGGCTCGACCAGCAAGGAGAACCGCAGCAGCTTCAGAAATGGGTCATAAAGCTTGGGATGCTCCTCCTCCCTCATGTCACCAGCTCTGTTTTTCTGCTTACTTGGAAACAATGCAGAACTGGCAACCTTCAGTAAAAAAGGAATGTGGTTTCGATTTTGGTTTCAGCTCGTATTTAGCATGTCTATAACATTCGGCTTGTTTTCAGAAGCCTGGTTTCTGCATAACCAACTGGACCGAGCAGTAGTGAACGCAACTGAGAACTCATCCCTCGCTGCAGAGCCCGCGCCAGGTGAGCTCGCGCAATCCCAGCTGTCCGTGGCCCCAGGAATTGGGGCTACAGGCTGGCACTGGCGGGGAGTGCACACCTGGGGAGGACGCCGCGGGGCCGAGGGTGAGTGACCAGGAGCGCTGGGCTCTGTCCAGAGGCGGCCGCAGAGTGACAGAGGTGCCCGCGTTCGCGCCGAGCGCTCCTTCTTCCTTGGAGCACACCGGGCTGCAGCGCAGGGCTCCGCCCCGGACCCGAGGAGCATAGCTGCCCTCTTTTGGGTGAACAGGAGGAGTTCCCTGTGGGGACCATAGCTCACCTAGGAGGCGCGGTTCTGGGGTAGCGTTTTCCAGCCTGCTTTCCTGTGCTCGGTGGTTTCCTGCCCACTTCCCTAAATCTGTCCTCATCAGTATTGATGGGAGTTAAATACTTGACTTGTTTCATTCTCATGGAAGCATTTCCTGCTTATTCTAAAGACAATTTCAATTTCGAATGTCCCTCTGCGCAGCCCTTTCTTCTCTTCTGCGGACTTAGCATTACTGTGCAGCGTGTATGAGACAGGCAGGCACGTGTGTGTGCGCATATGCAGTGTGTGGGCTGCTTGTTTGCTTTCATTGTCTGTTTCCTTTACTAGAATCAGCACTTTTTTTCACTTCTTGAGGACGTGCACCTGGAACACTGGACAGTCCATACTCACTGGACAGTGACAGACCAAATTCTGGGATGCTCAGAACCACTCCTAATCATTCATGTCTAGCGTGTCGCGTTCTGTCTCAGCCCCCAAATGCAAGATTTTTCAGGGCTCTGTCATCACTGCCTTACTTTCCTCATTCTATTCTTGCAAAGTATAGGTAGTGGTTTTCGAAAAACGTTTATAGGAATCATATCATAATGAACAAAAGCCATACTGTATCAGGCCTGGACATGCGCGACTGTACAAAACATAGAAAATGGACATTCCATTCCACAAGCAGAAAGTTGACATGCATGTGCCTTGAATAACTAGCAGAGATGGATCAAGGACTTGTACTCAAAAGAGGGGCTTTTCTGAGTTGCAGGTTGCCATGGCATCGGAATCTGTCATGAAGGGGCCCATTTGTCTAGTGGAAAATGAGAAAGAGCAGCTGACCGTGAATTCCAAAGCCCTAAGCCTTCTTGCCAAGATATCCCAACCGGTGGTGGTGGTGGCCATTGTAGGCCTGTATCGCACTGGGAAGTCCTACCTCATGAACCGTCTTGCGGATCAGAAGCACGGTAAGTGTGATCCTCAGACAGAGGCTTTGCTTGGAACCAGTTAGGACAAACTGGCTACTACACCTTCTCTGGGTCACCTTAAGGAAGGGTTTCTAATTCTTCCCATAACATTTATACCGTGAAACTTATCCCCTCACTCACTCTGTTGGGCACTAGTAGTTCCCAGCCTTATCAGAAGCCCCACCATCTGTGTGCCTGAGCCTGTCTGCACTCGCTGCTCAGGACATCGCTCCAGCCATTACTTCCTATCTCCGTCTTGCATCTTTCACATTCTGTGCCCAGGTCACTGCTCATTCAAAGTATCATGCAGATACAGATGAACATGTTGTTTAAAAAAATAGGAAGGCGACCAGCCAGGGAGCTCAGGGGATTAAAGCCCCTGCTTAGCCAGACACAGGGACTGGTATTGGATCCCCGGCATGCCATGCAGGCCCCACCGCTGGGGTGCACTGAGACAGCAATCGAGACTAGGCATGGTGGCACATGCCTGTAATCCCAGTACTTGGGAGGCCGAAATCAGGAGGATCACTGCGAATCCAAGCTGTGTAGTAAGACCATGTAGACCTTCTACTAAATATATTTTTTTAAAAAAGGCTGGGACATGCAGCAGGACCCCAGTTATATGATAAGCAAAGTGGCTGCTGTCCAGTGTTGGTTTTTTGTTCTCTATTTCCTTGTAAATTTTTGACTAGTACTCACCCTCTCACATCCTTTGTAACATGCAAACTACAACCTGCACACATACAGCATTCATGTGAAGGAAGTTAATGCAGTAATTTCTGCATAATCACACTATCCAAAGGTTTCATCAAGAGATAAACCTTTCTAACACAGCAAATACCAAATCATATCCTCTCATATTCACTAAAGCTCATCAATACTTAGGCTATTACAGCAGACTCCTCCTGCTTTCTAGAAATAATTCTATAACCTACTATGCATTCAAAAGCAAACTTAATTTGGCCTTTTGAATTTTACTTTTTGTGTTTATTTTTGGATGGTTGTTTCTTTTATTTGACAAGGAGTTTGTAATCTTTGCCTAGTTGTCACATGTATTTGTAATTCTTGAAATTTTTACTGCTTCATACCCCGTATGCTATTTTCTAAAGATCCTACTCCAACTTATCTATTTGTTGTTCATGAATTCTGATGCTATTTTTAGTTTTTATCTTTAATGACTATGCTGTCATGAGTATTCCTGAATTTATAATCTGGTGCACATGTGCACAGCTTCACTTGTACAAATATATCCAGAAATGGATACATGGATTTATGGAATATACAGAATTTCTGGATCAGAGAGTAGGAAGTCTTCAACTTTTCTGAAGGCTGAATAATATTAAACAGTTTATCATGTGCAGTAAACTTTACATCATACGCTTTTAGTAATGGAGAACTGAACAAATGGATAACATAAGGCTAATTTTTAACTTTTGCCTGTGACCATATTGTTACATGTCATTTATCTCACTATAAATAAGTTTCAACACTTTAACTTCTGAATGTGTTTTTCCTATCAAGTTTTCTATTTTCACTTTTGCTCCTAGGAGGACACACGGTGATGCAGTCTTTGAAGGCTGTGCAGTCACTTCCCTTTCTTGTCTTCCTTTCTGCTGGCTCAGTAGACCAGCACCACTAGGACCTGAAATTACATCTACAAAGCTGAAGGTCCCACCTTCCCACTGCCTAGCTCACCCTTCACTGTGGTCCTGTCTCCCTCAGTTTTTGATTCTCTCTCTCTCTCTCTCTCTCTCTCTCTCTCTCTCACTCTCTCTGCCTCCCTCTTTCTCTCTCCTTTTCCCACTTTCTTCCTCACTTTTACTTTTCATTCTTCACTGACTCCCAAACCATCGTGTCTTTATCTTTCTTTTAGGAGAGTACTTGAGGATCAATATGGGGAACACATTTTTCCTTTCCTGTATCAAATAAATTCAAAGCTGATTTTTCTTAAGAGTTGACAGTTGAAAAGCTCTCACGCAGACATGTTAGAAGCAGTTTCAAGATCATGTAAAAAATGATTTTTTTCCTACTTTAAGAAACATCAAGTAACAAAAAAATCAATTTCCAGTGCTCAGCTAAATGAAGCTGTGGCCCCAAAATGCTTTGAACATCTGAACAGTCACTCCCACTGTTCTTCTATCCTCCCACATCCTAGAAGAACAGAAGGAGCCTCCCCACCAAGCCCATGTGCAGGAGCAGGAGCACTACCTCTTTGTAGTGACTCACTTTGCTCTGCTGCCCCTCAGATTACTAAGAGCAGTGCTCATCCTTTCTACAGCTGGGACCACTGGTGGTTATGCATACTCAGCATTAATCAGCAAGCAACCAATACTGTCACAATGCAGCAAGGTACAAATTGGATGTCCTCTCTATGGAGAGGGTGACTCAGGCCATTCAAAGCTGAATGGCCTGAGTCATGCATGAGGAAGGAGCATTGCTGTGTTGCAGGTGGTCCAAAGCTTGGCTGTTATGCAAATTACAATTCCAGGTTCCTGGAAGCAGTTCTCATGTTCTTTCCATTGTGGGCTTATGTCCATGAGAAGAAAGACCTACAAGTATCTCAGTCTTTCTTACTTTGGCTTCACTTCCATCCCCTTCTCAGTTGAAGAGAAGAAAGTAAAAGAGTAAGATCAAGAGAAGGGAGCAGAGAAAATCCAGCAAGAGAGAATCTGTTAGTTCGGGACACAGATGAGCCTCTGCATCAGCTTTCCAGCACTGGGGAGAAATCAACTTACAAAGATAAGATTATTTTAACTCACAGTTTTAAAGATTTCAGTCCATGCTGCAGGCCTTGTGCATCTGAGCTCGTGGAGGGGCAGCACAATATGTTTGTAGCACAGGGCAGAGCACAGCTGCTCACCCAATGGAAATCATGGAGATAAAGAAGAAAGCAGGCTCCCACAGAACACTCCAGACCTCCCCCTACTTCTTGCTTCTTAAAGTTTCTACCACCTCCCAGTAGCACCCAGACTTTAACACGTGGAGCAGTTCCAACTTCAGACTAGAAGGCCAGTGTAACTAAATAGCATTTAACAGAGCAACCATTTACAAAAGCATAGGGAAAGCACAGGGAACAAACAAAAGATGAGAAGGCTCCCCCTGGGGGGAGCAGGGAGGTAACGACAGCCACGTGGGTATCACCAGTGTAACTCTCACACCTGGAGAGGTTAGCAATAGATGGAAGCCAGATGTGGCAAAGAGTAGAGCTAGCAGATGGCACTAATGTAAGAGACTGTGACCTAAGGTAGCGGCACTGCGGCCCTGCAGGGTGGAAGCTGGAGGAACCCCTGCTGCTTCCGGTCTCCTGCTGCTGCTTCTTATTGGCTGAGTTCTTTGAGAATCCATAAGACAGTAAAGTACTTTAAGATAAAAAAAAAAAAAATTACATACATAATTCTATGAGAGGCAAGATCTGCACTAATGGTGGTTGGACAGGATATTATGTCGGCTTTTAGTGCTATGGTCATCCACTAGGTAAATAATTATTGAATCTTTGATATGATTCAGCTATATAAAAACCTGTAAATATAATATCATGTATGCACCTTGTACAATACCAAAACGTTATGAAAAGTTTGCAATGTATTAATTCATCGACTCTGTATGGTTATGGTGTTTTGAAACTGTCTGATTGACATTTGTATTTCAATAAAATAAAAATAAATGGAAAAAAATAATAAAAAATAATTAAAAAATAATAAATAAATAAAAATTAAAAAATTAAAAAAAACTACACAACAGAATTCACACTACCTCCATAATGTGACACAGTGTGAGCATTAGAGAGAACCAGGAGAACACGACACAAAGTGTTTTATTAGAGAGTCCTGCATGCAGCCCTAAAGACTGCATTGGCTGTCCTTGCTGGAACAGCCTAGCCCTCGCCTTCCTGTAAGTTTACCCAGTGTAGCCCCTGGTGACTTGGTCTCTGTGCTGTCACTGCTGCTTCTCCCCTTCCCTTCAGGGTTTGCTCTGGGATCCACAGTGCAGTCTAAAACCAAGGGCATCTGGATGTGGTGTGTGTCCCACCCCATCAAGCCAAACCACACGCTGGTCCTCCTGGACACAGAGGGCCTGGGGGACATGAAGAAGGTGAGTAGAGAATCCCCTCAGTTCCACTTCTGTGAGGTGTAACTCTGAACTGGAAATACAGCTGTGAATATGACATTTCCTCAATACCTTAGTATATTAAGGTGCTCTTATGTTTCATACTGGGGAGAATGATTTAACAAATGTGTATTCTGCAAAAGAATTTAGTAAGAATTTTATATTAAGGATTACAGATACAGCAGCAAACAAAATGAAGGTGGAGCCTGGTTGTAGAAGCAAGAAATATGGAGCATGATCAGTGCAAGACAGTGGAGATGTAGAAAGTGAAAATTTTATCCTATCATGAGAGCTAAGATAAAGTGCCTGGGAGACAACTGTCACTCATGGTGGCAAGGAAATCTGATACTTAGGACATGGCAGTGTAATGGGGCACGAGTGAGGGATCAGGAAAATAGTCTTGATTGGCTTAAAGTGGCGCACACTCATAAATCCAGCACCTCAGTAGTGTGAAGCAGAATTGTACTTTCCAGGTGGGAAAAAACTACATAAGACTCTACTGTCTTGTGCCATGGAGATGGCTCAGTGGGATAAGTGCTTCCCTAGCAAGCACAAGGGCCTGAGTTCAAACCCTGGTTCAGGAAAAAAAAAAAAAGAGAGAGAGAGACTCTGCTGTCTCAAAAAAAAAGAAAAGGAAGAAGACAAGAATGAGGAGAAGAAAAAAAGAAGAGGAAGAAAGAGACAGAAAAAAACGTGGTTTCTGTGGTCAACTCTTTAAATGACCTGCCTAATCTTCAGAAAAGTTTAGTTTCATCATTAAGGATTTGGCCATAACTCTGAGCTCTGGAGGTGAATTCTTCCCATATAAAAAGCATGTGCTAAGCCCATCCAAAGTGCTGCATATAGGATAGTTAATGTACTTTGTCATTCGTGGTAGCAATCAATCTTTTCTCATGGTATCTATCAGTCTGCATCTAAGCTGAAATTGCAGTAGATCTTTGGTTTCCACTGTTGCACAACACAAAGTGAAACACAAAGGAGGAAAATAAAGATTTAAAAATAAAGAAATTTAAAACTTCAGCTTTAAAGTTCTCAGTTTCATCTCAGCGTCATACTAGGATGCACTGGCAATGTGTAATTGATTGTAACCTGAATAAAATTTCATTTCTAATTTAATTTGCTGAGATGAAAACACAACAAAAATTATACACTGTCAGCAGAACTAGCACTGTCCTTCCAGCCTGTTGTGTGCTTAGGATCAGCCTAAATCCATTGTGAAGCTTTTCACATCTTGTAAGAAACTTGTTTCCAGCCTCCTTTTTTGGTCTGGCAAGCATCTCCTCTGATGCAGTTAAATAACACACCTCTGGTGCCTTTTCAGATCGGATCTCTAACAATTCTTAACTGATGTCTGTTCACGTTTTCACCTTCTGGATTCCTTCATTTCCACAAGTCTAAATACTATTAACTCTTTAAAGTTTAACTCTTTTTAATTTATTTCCCTATTTCAAAACAGCACAATGACTTACTTATTTTTGCCAGTGTTAGAGCTTGAGCTCCAGGCTTGGCGCATGCTCATCGAGTTCAATCGCTGAGCTACGTCAGCCATCCCCAACATGGCCACTTATTGCTCTGAATTCACAGAATAATTAACCACTCAGCTATGTACTCTCCCATGCCCACTATTTCAATGCTGATACCTTTATGGAACTTGGTAACCACAAAACTAAGTCCAGTATCTAGCATTTTTCCAGGAGCCCAATAAACAGTTTTAAACCAAACGGGCTTTTGTGTGACTGAGATGAAATTTGTAATGGAGGCGTTGCCCACTTATTACTGCACAGCTACTATGTTCTGAGTACTTGACGCATATTTTGCACTCCTTCAGAATGCCCTGTCTTGTTCTAATAGCTAATAGGCTAATGTCTTGAGAAAAACCAATATAAATATCAAAAATGTGGTATGGATTTTGTATTACCTTCAAAATTTCTTGTTTTCCTTATAGTCAGTAATAGTGTAGGTGAAAGAATGAATAAATGAATGAGTGAATAAATGAATGAGTGGGTGGGTGAACACATGAGTGGACGGTGGAGTCCTTAGTGCCTGCTCTAATGTGCTTTCTAGGGTGACCCTAAGAATGACTCCTGGATCTTCGCCCTGGCCGTGCTTCTGAGCAGCACCTTTGTCTACAACAGCCTGGGCACCATCAACCACCAGGCCCTGGAGCAGCTGCAGTATCCTTTTAGGAGCTGAGCCAGCTTGTGTCACTGGCTTTAGAGAAAAGGCAACTGAAACTGTTTCTTCCCTTTGCTGCTCAGTTCTCATGTTAAAAACGGGCACAGAACACATAGAAATGTGCTAAAACTTGTTCCTAAGGGACATCTGGGAACTCTGATGCCTCTCGTTCCTTAGCTGAGACCCCAGCTATGTCACTGAATTAACACAGCTGATCAGGGCAAAAGCTGGCTCCAGACCTGATGAATTAGAGGACTCCACCGAGTTCGTGAGTTTCTTTCCAGACTTTATTTGGGCTGTTCGGGATTTCTCGCTGGAACTGAAGTTAGATGGATGCCCCATCACCGAAGACGAGTACCTGGAGAATGCCTTGAAGCTGATTCTAGGTATTGGGGTGTGGCTTGGGTGGTGGAAGCTTCACTGTGACATTAGGGTCAACTAAGCCCTGTCATTCAGCAGTTGAAAGATGGTGATTGATGATTGGCCAGTGGCCATGGCACTAGCACTTATTCAAAGTTAAACATCTTGAGAGGCTGAGATTGAAATTCCCTAAGGAAATTTAAGACTCAATGTTGTATCAGATAATTTTAAATAAGTCAATGCCATGAAAAAGTGAAGATGACAATAACATTACTTCCTTAGGCTGAGATAGTTACTTACCAAGTTTATCTACTCCTATTTGTTTTGTTTATGTATTTAGTACAGAGTCTACAGGGTTTCACTACACAGATCAGACTCCTAGTGACCCTCCTGGTTTCAATCTCCCAAGCACTGGGATTACAGGTGTTCATCACCATACCCAGTATCAATCTCTGTCTCAGAGCACTCCAGGGGTGGGGCCTGCATGCATGCTGGTGACGAAACCCCAGTCCCTATGTCTGTCTAATCAGGCACTTTAATCCATTGACCTATATGGCCAGCCCTTATCTATTCTTATTCAGAGAAAATTAACTCATCAATTCAGAAATTGTTAAATCCAGAGTTGAAACATCTTTAATGACCTAATCAAAAAGAGATTATTTTATTTTATTCACTACAGTATATTTTACTAATCTGGACAGTCACATCCTAAAGAGAAAACATGTTAATACACTGGATTTTTCTGAAAAGCACTGATATGAGTTTCAAAAAAATCCGGTATAATCTTTAATTTCACTTTTTTGATAACATCACCTTCTTCATCCTACAACCTTATACAATGTCTTATTCTGCTAATAACATAAACTTATTACATGAATTATGGTTTGCAAAGTTGATAAACAGGAGTACCTGCATATAACAATTTTTTTTCATTTTCCCATTTTTGCAACAGCATGAATCTGAACAGCTGACTTATAACTCAGAATCTTTGTAAGGCCACAGGAAGTGTAATATTATTGATATCAGGAAGTAATGAGGTCTTCAAATTACATTTAGGTTAATTTTATTTTGGAATTTTCTGCTAAACTAATCTCTAAACATAATTATGGATGATATGTGGTCTTTGTGTATCTGTCCTGATTTGAAATATTTTTTTCTTTTACAGACCTAGCTGCTAAATGACCCCCACACATTTCATTACTAGAGAGTCCACTCCTCATTTCTCACATGGGTCTCAATATCAGAAATGTTTGACAATATTTTTAATTGATCAGTGACCCTGGAAGGAGTTAAAGACTCTAATTATATTTCCAAGATACATGCATATCCATGCTCATAACAGGACAGAATTCATAAGAGCTAAGCCTTGAAAGTGGACTCTATTCTTCAGCCCAGGAAAGGAAGAAGGAAATGTGATATTTACCTACAAGGGGGAAGTGCTCTCCCCCAAGGAAGCATAAACTTACAGTATTTCTCTGGACATGGATGTACTCTGAGTCCATAGCATTAACTATAATAAGTCAGACACACAAGCTTAAATGTCACATGGTTCCTCTTATTTTCTCTTACATATCAAATTATAAACACAGAGCAAAATAAGAAGTAGGAGATAGATCTTTCTTAAGTAGGAAGTGGACCAAGTGATGAAAAGATAGGGGAGTACAAAGAGGAATAGATACTGAAAAGAGGAATTGAGGGTCAACCAGTTAGCTCAGTGGATTAACGGTCCTACCTAGGCAGATGCAGAGACCAGGGTTCCATCTCTGCCATGCATGCTGGCCCTACCCCGGGGCACGCTGAGACAGTGATTGAGACTGAGTGTGGTGGCACGTGCCTATAAGCCATTCACTTGGGAGGCTAAAAACAGGAGGATCTTTGGGTGTTAATTAGTTAAATTTTTTCCAAATTTGTGGGTTGTCTTTTCACTTTGTTGGTAATTTTTTTGATGTGCAAAAACTACTCAATAAGAGGAGGTCCAAGTTGTTAATTCTTTCAACTATTACCTGTGCAATTTGATTTTCATTCATGAAGTTTTTACCTACCCCTATGTCTTCAGGAGTTCCTCCTACTTTCTATTACAGAAGATTTAGTGTTACTGTTTTAATATTTAGATCTTTAATCCATTTTGACTTTAACTCAGTTCATGGAGATAAGGTCCTGTTTTAGTTTTCAGCATGTAGAAATCCAGTTTCTCCAGCACCATTTGTTAAAGAGGCTATCTTTCTTCCAATAAGCTTGTTTGGCCCCTTTGTCAAAGATAAGGTAGCTGAGTGTGTTTGTAGACACTTCTACATCTTCTAATCTATTCCATTGATCTCAGGTTTATTTTGTTGCCAATACTATGGTGGCTTTGTAATATAGTTTGAAGTCAGGATTTATAATGCCTACTGCCTTGTCTTTGTTGCCCAGGATTGCCTTTGCTATTGTAGGTTTTTTTATGTTCCAAATAAATTTTAGGAACAATTTATCTAGGTCTATGAGTCTGATCTCTGTAGAGAGATCCTATAGACCCTATACTAAATACATAAAAAAGAAAGAGGAATTTAGATGTGTTATGTGTTCCAACCTCCAAATATAAACATTAGTACTACAAACTTATACTAATTAAAAATAAACAAATAAATGTCAATCACTTCAAACATTTCATACATAGCCAATCTATGGGTTACCCAAAAAAGGCTAAGGAAACCAACTGTAAGTTTTCTTGTGTGCAGTAAAGAGATTATTTTCTCTTTACAACTCTCAGCTCTGTTCAAAAGTTGATTACCTATGCACTTGGGTAGATTAGCATAGGGCTGCTATGAGCGATTGAATAAAGGAAAATGTAGATCCAGGACCTAAGTCATGCAGAGACTCCATTCTACTTGCCTCTAGAAAGTGTTTTCAATGAATGATTGTTTTTACAGGAAAACATCCTCAAATCCAAAAGTCTAACTTGCCTAGAGAGTGTATCAGATATTTCTTTCCAGTACGGAAATGCTTTGTCTTTGACCGACCTACAAATGACAAAAACCTATTATTCAACATTGAAAATGTTCCAGAAAGCCAACTGGAAAGGAGTTTTTAGGTGCAATCAAAAAAATTCTGCTCCTGTATTTTTAACAATGGAAAGACCAAGACCCTAAGAGGAGGAATCATTGTCAATGGATATCGTGAGTTGTTTTGGTTTGATTTGTTTCACTTTGGCTTTGATTTCTCATCTGAACGCAAGTCTTGTGATTCAGAATGAATAATATAGCTATAAAGATTTTGTAGATTTGCCCATTTGTTTTCTTCTGAAAGAAAAAAATGGAAAAACAGATATTCGTGCCAAACATGGAAATGTATTTTGCTTAATGTTTCCCTATAGGAATGTTTATTCAGGCCTCACTTGTCTCAAAAAAAACAAAAACAAACAAACAAAAAGAAAGAAACAATACACTGAGAGTACAGCACACTACTGCTAAGGAGAGACATCATTAAAATGAGAAATCCCATCACAGGATGACTGGTTCGTGTATTTTATGAATTGATACCAGTTAAGAGTGTGCTTAACTCACTCACTATTTATGAAACAAATTTAAGCAGCATTAACATCATGGCAATAAGATCTTTAGAAAAATGCAGTTCACACAAGATGGGTCCATGTATCACATGGTTTCTCTTATATCCTCATATCTCAAATTATAAATAGAGCAAAATAAGAAGCAGATTGTAAGTGCAGGGGCTGGGGAGATAGCTGAGTGGAATAAGCACTTGCCTGGAAAGCACAAGGTCATGAGTACAATTCCTAGTACCACCAAAACAAAATAGAATGTAAGTGCAGGGTTGGGTTCAGTACTCTATGGCCATCTTCAGAGGTATGATATGTTGTATAATTCTTCTTGCATTCTCTGTTGGAAATGGCAATATCAAATTATGTAATATAGATTACCTAATCAATTAATTATTGCTATTTAAATGGGAAAGCATTTTTCCTGGAAATCCTGTAATCTCTTGCTTGCAACCAGTAATTTAATTTTGCATATTAAAGAAAAAATGTGTACAAAAAGCAGGTTCTGCTAAAAAGATTGAATCACACAAAGATGAAAAATAAAGACTTGGAGTTTAGAAAAAAAAAACTAATAGGAAGATGAAAAGGAGAAGAACAAACTTGTGTTTTTTGTTTTTGCTTTTTTTTTTTGGCGGAACCAGGGATTGAATTCAGGTCCTTATGCATGCCGGGGAAACGCTTATTCCACTGAGCTATCTCCCCAGCCCAGGAGAAGAAAATTTTAAGATGTGTAAAAGTTGTAATGTTTATAATGACGCTCATTAAAGCTTGTGAAAATAATGAGTGAGAACTTTCCATTCATTCTCTAAATACACATCATTTAGGGCTAGGGG
>PVKA01036410.1:0-16163 GCA_004027165.1 Ctenomys sociabilis
AAGCTTCTACTCCATCACCCAATTCAGATGAAGGAAAGACTAAAATACATACCTCTATTTCCCAAACTCCTCCCAGAGGCAAAGTGACTTCTCATGAAATGATCTTGTTGAGCAGGTCCATCATCCAGTTCTAAAATGAGTAACATTTTTGAGAAAGTCAGTAAGTAGTATCTAGGTAACATGCAAACTTTAACCCTTTCCAACATGCCACATACAGCAAAGCAGGAATTTTATATAGAAATAAGAAAGACGAAGAGCACAACAGTTAAAAACAGAATAGACTATAAAAATGAACAGGAGCCAAGCACTCTGTGAACACAGAAGCAAGTGATTTTCAGGCTGACACACCATGCTGCTCAGCACTGCTCTTGCATTCAACCTTTGAATTGCAAAGCGTAATAAGCACCTGTATGGAAATGTCCCCACACCCAGCAGCCATTATTCGAGAGCTGATTATGTGGAATAGCTGCTTCATGGGTCAATGCCCTAGGTTGTAAGACAGACAGACCTGATGCTACAAGAATATGATCAGACTCATACCAAGACTAAAGATGAGGAATCGAATGTACAAAGGGAAATAAAGGAAGAAGAACTGGATTCAATGAGAGAAAATGAAACAAAAACAAAAAATCTGAGTCCCTTGAGCAGTCAGTCCACAAAAATCCACATTCTCCAAATTTTTCACATATGAACTCTTTTATTTCTGGGGATGTCCCACCCCATACTCCAGAGGAAGTTCATAAACTACAAAACATAATATGCCCTGCTCTATAAGAGGGAGAGAACAACTCTGGTGCCTGTTGAGCAATTTATAACTCACGTTTGTGAACTCCTCAGTATTGACTGATTCCTCCCATGTCTGAACTAATTCTCACAAAGTGGCTGCTTCTGGAATTGCTTTTTGGGATGGGAGTTGAACCTAGGGCCTTGTGTATGCTCTACCCCAACACCACCCCTCCGCCCCATGTTTTTAAATATAGAAGTTTTTAGACTAGTTTCTTTCTATGTGGAATAAATTACAGTTCTTACATTTCCCCCCCAAAAAAGAAATGACAAGTCAGTTTAGAACCAATACAGCAGACTAAAGTATCTTTTACTCATTAATTGAAGTGTCTGTATCTGCATTTCTCTTACTTTTCTCAGTGCTAAGACAAAATATCCCACACCTAAAGTTAAAGGAGGAAAGGTTTATTTTGGCTCACTTTTCAGACCATCATCAGTTAGCTCCAAGGAAGGGTGGCATGGAAGAAGGGTATCACAGAACAGTCAGGAGGCAGCAAAAGACAAGCAGCAGAAACAAATGCAACAGCTCTCTTCTATGTTATATCCCATGCAAACCAAGGTAGTACTTACACCCACGTCAGGACACATAATCCCAGCATCATATACCCTTGAAGCATTTGACCCAGGTATACCACTCCTGGGTATACTCCCAAAAGGATTAAAGACAGCAGATTATATTGAAACATGCATCCTATGTGCAATTCAAAGATGAACTGCAGAAACAGTATTTCTCAATGGATAAACAAATTAAGAAAAATGTGACATATAGAGACAATAAAAATACTCAACCACAGAGAAAAATGGTATCATGTCATTTTCAGATAAATGGATGGAACTGGAAACCATGTTCAAAGTAAGATATTCAGAAAATTAAATGCCATATTTTCTTATATGAGAAACCTAAACTGTAAGTGAATAAAGAAGAGAATATAGGAAGCTAGAAGACAGATTCTTGGACATGAAGAAGAATAAAAATAATAAAGATATGGATGGTTCTGTATCACAAATCTGCACAATTTAAAAATGGTTAAAAAGGTAAATATTATGCATATTTTAACATAGAAACTCCTTCCAGTGTAGTAACAATCACATTTCAGGCTGCTTTTAACTTCACTAAAGTCAAAGATTACTGCATAGAAACTAATTTTCTAGCCCAAGTCCCACCACTTCTACCCATTACAGTTGGACAACCCCAGTGGAAGAGTGGAAACAGTGCTGAAAGGGTTGGAGGGAAGCAAGAAAGACGGGGCTTCTTTATCTTCACACTCATTTCTCTTATTCCTAAATCCTTCCTAAATTAATTTGCTGATTCCAAAGACAAGCATCATATACCTGATACTATGTTAGTTGATTACCATCTGTGGAACCTGCATCAACATCACATTCCAACATTCTTCTCTGTCAGAAACCCTCAAAATGCCCTAAGAACCTATATAAGCTGTTTTTGTAATTTCTAAATTAGGTCAAAGTTTTATAGAAACTGAATAAATCAAGTAAGACAGTCTGCAATACCATACTTTTTCTTCTTTCCCCTATACTAACTTTGCCATATCCCAAAGTAACATTAAAATGGATTCCCACTAGGAAATTTTTTAAGTACCTTTATGTTTACCATGGTTTTGAGATGTTTCTCTGTGGCAAAGAACTTGCCTCATAAGACTCTTAATTTGATTCCCAGACCATCACCACCACACATCAGTCTGGTATTACGCTAGATGAAAACTCTTGAACTAAAATCAGTTTCAGCCAAGCATGGTGAGACACACCTGTAATTCAGCAATCAAGAGGCTCAAGAAGGAAGATCACTGTGAGTCTGAGGCCAGCCTAGGCCATATAAGTGAGTTAAAGGTCAGCCTGCACTAGGTAGTGAAACTCTGTCTCAAAAATAAATAAATAGGGCTATGGAAATAACACAGTGATCTAGGCACCTGCTTGGCAAGTGCAAGAATCCAGGTTTGATCCCCAGTACCACATCCCAGCCAGGCCAGGGACACTGGGTATGCCATGCCAGCCCCAAAACCTGGCATGGTGGCACATGCCTTGTAATCCCAGTGCTGAGGAGACTGAAACAGGAGGATCACTATGAGTCCAAGCCAAAAGACTAAAAAAAAAATTTTTAAATAAGTAAAATGAATTAAAATTAGTTTCACATTCTTACCTTGATACATACCTGATGAAGCTGAAGTTCTGTTAATGGTGTCTCCATTTGCTCCAGAAGAAAATTTATCCTGTAAAAGGAAAAGAAGATTGATGCTTTACCTTTAATAACAAAAATGTGTCATCTCTTGAGGAAAAAGTTAGAAATTCCCTCTTTTCCATGAGGGAATATAGTCTAAGACACATACTGGATGTCCAAAACCATGGCATACACATGTACACATACATATACAGTTTTTTCCTATACATAGCTATAATAGTTTATAAATCAGGCACAGTAAGAGATTAATAATATAAAAGTTATAGCATGTACTTAATTATGTAAATGTATTCTCTCAAACTACCTTATTATACTATATGTATTCTTTTGAGGATGTGAGATGACACAATGTCTCTAATAAGAAGAAATGAATGACACAGACATTATGTTATAGCATTAGGCTACTATTAACCTTCTGACAATCTCTCAGGAAAATACTTCATATAATCCTGAATCATCTTGATATACATCAGAATACCAATAATCATTACATCTTGAATATACCAGAAAGGAGATGACTCACATTTGGTGGGACTGAGTAGGATGGAAGGATATTTTATCATACTACTTGAAAAAGCACACAATTTAAAACTTACAAAAGACTTCTGAAGTTTTCCATTTAATATTTCTGAACCATGGCTGACTACAAATAATTGAAACCACAGAAATCAACATCATGGATAAAGTGAGACTGTTGTATAACAACTGAGGTTAGTTCAAAACAAATCAATGACACACAATAAGGTTTTCTAAATCATTGGACATTTTTTATGTATTCCAAGATATATTCACTTTAGCACTGAAGTAGAAAACATTTAATATAGCACTTAAAATAGTATAGACATGGACCCAATTATGTGGGCCACTCATTTCTATAAATAGTTTTACCTGAGCTCAGCCATCCTCTTTCACCTATAAATGCCTATGGTCAATCTCACACTATAAAAGCAAAATTGTGGGTTGAGGCTGTAAGGTCTGCAAAATCTACATTATTTACTATTTGGCACTTTATGTAAAGGGTTTTCTGAAACCTGATTTAAATATTTAATCATTTAAATCACTTATATACTTGAAAAGTATAATCAAATACTATTACATAAATAAAATCTGAGGCTATCACGCCTCTTCACAACAGTTCACCCTTATGATGAACCTCTGGCATGTGGTGCAGCAGGGTGCTTGTGTCATTGAAAGCTCTAAAAGCTTAACCATCACTGCTGTAGAATGTGCTTCTTTTCCTTTTACTTGGAGCAAACTCTGCAGAGGTGATTCTTTTCCTACCTTAGTGAAACTTTGCTGCCATTAAAAAATAAGTAAAATCTGACAAAAGGAGTACATAGATAAGTCAATCTCTGTTAATATATTGTATTTTCAGAACTCAATGTTTTACAATATACTCATCAATGCTGTACAGAACAGTAGAATACAGAATGAAATTAGTGGGTGAGTTTCTACCACAAGGAAATTTACTTTACCCAGCACAGTGGTACATGCCTATAATCACAGCACTTGAGAGGCCAAGAAAGGATGACTGTGAATTTGAGGCCAGCCTAGGCTATGCAGTACAGCCCTGTCTTTAAAAAAAAAAAAGTAAAACACTGAAAAAGAAATCTAAATTTTTTCTACTGTCAGCTATAAATCAGAATAGTCATGGTTAATTTCAATTAAATTTGAACAGTAGTTCAAGATTGTCCTCAATGATCTCAGGTCTATTATATTTTTCCTATTTTCATCTCAAAAAAATTATTTGCTATTAATGAACATGCATCACCATGGCAGTGGTATGGCTAGACTTAGAAAATTCAACTTTTGTTATAAAATCAATAGCTGAATGTCAAGTTAATTTTGGGAACTTCCAACATATTTCAGGACCTCTTTATATTAAAGACAATTTCAGTCATTTTTCTCAAATATAAATCTAATAGTATCCCTATACCATTAACCATGCTTTTGTTTCCTCTCCCATCAACTCCCTCTAATCAGGGAAAAACCTAGCTACTCATGCAAATGAAAATCATAAGTCAATAATCTAAAAATGAAAGGTAACCTACCACAGATATTTTAGTCAACTTACTACATTAGAAGAGTCACAATCTTCCTTCAAACAAATTCATTTCAGTAAGTCCCAAAGCTAAAAGGGATCTGCACCAAGGTAAACAACTATTTTTTGCAACTTCTAATAATATTTATTTTCTGAAAAAAAATTTTCTACATAAGACATCAAATGACTTTTCAAGCTATTGCACTTTTATAAGCCTCAAAAGTCAAACATTTTTCTGAATTTCATTAAGGGCAAGAGGGCAACAGCACCCTTGAAATTATTTGGGTATTTGATAACTGCAACAGAAAAAAACAAAAATCCATTACTGCCACACATTAAAATAAAGAACAATGGTTCAATCTTCCCTACACTTAAACCCTGAAGAAATTTTTGTTTATAGTAGCCACAGTTCTATCTAGTGAACAGAGCCAAAAAAAAAAGAGGCTGGCTTTAAATGTGTTGTAAAACTAATAATGTTGTGCTTTAACATCCCAAATACACTGAACTCACAAGTTCCAAGGCAAATTTCAAAAAATGAAAATTTTTTTAGAATTTGTTTCACCATAAACAGATTTAGACCTTACAGAGGTATAAATATAGACAGATATGGAAGGAGATTATAAATACATGGAGTAAAATGTTAATAGTAGACATATATTTATAAAGATTTTTTTAGGGCCACGGAGATGGCTCAGTGCAGGGCCTGAGTTCAATCCCCAGTTCTGTCAAAAAAAAAAGACATTTTTAGCACTATTCTAATTCTTACAAATTTTCCCCACCAACTCGATGTTATTTCCCAGTAAGATTATGTTAAAGAAAAAATTCTTAATCAAAAAAAATTCATGACCCAAAAATATTTTGCTATCTATAAAATAAATATTTTATCTATAAAATATTATCTATTTGATATTATATTACTTAAATATTATCTGTACCTTTTACCTACAAAATAAATATTTTGGGGGCCGGGCGTGGTGGCGCATGCCTGTAATCCCAGCACTCGGGAGGCTGAGACAGGAAGATTGTTGTGAGTTCAAGACCAGCCTGAGCTACAAAATGCGCTTCAGGCCAGCTTGAACTGCATAGTGAGACCCTGTCTCAAAAAGACAAAAAAATAAATAAATATTTTTGGTTATTATCTAACCAAAAAAAAAAAAAAAAATCCAGACATCACCTTCCTTCCAGCAACTGAACTGCTTCTCTCCCTCTCTAAAGAGGGCTGCTTCCTCTGATTTCTCATACCCCATATTTCCTAAAAGCAACTCTGACCAAGCTTCTATCCTCATCTCTGCATTGAAAATGCCTTAATTCTGCTTTTCAGTACTGAAAACTAAATACAGGGCCTTTATACTAAGCAATATTCCCACACTTTTTACTTGAGTGTTTCTGAATTTCTTAGGCTGGGCTTGAACTTGCAATCCTCCTGCTTCAGCCTTCCAAAATATTAGAATTGCAGATATGCACCAATGACCCTAGCTTACAATACTTTTTAAATAAGGAAATTATGTAATAAAATTACTGCTTCTGTGTTTCAACACAGAGTCTCTTAGCAGCATCTAAAATAGTTTCATTTTCTTCCTCTGCTATTGGCCACTAACTCCAGCATGTAGGACTCATAATCCCACTCATAATGTTTATAGCTTTTGTCACCCTACATATTTTATATTTTACATAAAATAAGGATTTCCATGAAGGCATCACTTAGAAAATATCAGGATTCATTGACATACAAACTGAAAATTTTTATAAAAGGAAAACCTTTAGGAGACATTGTCAAGTAAATAACATTTCTACAAAAAACAGTCCCTTAGAATATACTATCTCCTAAAGTACATTCTACTGGACTTTTTAGAGTCAGAAGTGAAACCTCAAAAGCCACTCTTCTGCCCTCTGTCCAGAAGTGTCATGTAGGAGAAAAGATCTAATGATCTATGGTACATACATCAAGATGATAGAACCACTGAATTAACCTAATATACCATCCAGAATCAAATTATTTTCAGTTCTTTATGTAAGTGGCCCTGAAACTTTCAACCACATTTGTACAAGCTTCCTTTCACCTGTACCTCCTAAATCACGGAGATTTAAATGACATTGTTAATGTTACATCTGTTTCAACTTTTAATTATCAAATTACAACAAACAATATATTTTGAGGCTTATGGTACTACTCATTCCCCATCAAAATAACAATCATATGGTGATAAGCTATAATTTAGAATATTCCCATCAGTTCCATTTGACCTTTGACTAAAAAGCCACACGAAATTGGCTGGCAAATGCCAGGCCTAGAATTTGATTTCCAATATCACACACACACACAAAGTATTACCTTGTCAAATACAGGAACATAGGAAGACACATGAGGTTTGACGATTTCTGCTTCCCAATCTTCATCTCCCATGATGGCTTCAGGCTGTATTTGTATTTTAAAAACATGCACTTTTGGTCTTTATTAGATCAAAATTTTCTATTTAACGCAGCTCAGTTACAAAGCAAACAAAACGTAAGGCCACGGTTTTAATCCCCATCATATAAATAAACACACACACACTAACATCTCTTCAACTATTCAACTACTGCTAATCCTCTCAGGTTTTTGCAAAAAAGAGGTCTTCCTACCTAGGCATGGCATTTATGTCTGTCCACGCTTTTTATCTTCAAAAGACTGAACCACTTACCTAATTGTTCCAGCAATCACCACGTTCAGCAGATGCTTAGGGATTTTTCCCCCAAAGCTCTTCCTCCTTCAGAAGATCTCCCACAGAGCTCACTGGCTATTAAAGGGGGACAGGGGTAGGGTACTAGATAATAGCCAAGGTTTTCCCTATATATGCTTTCTCCCTGGACTTCCAAAGCAAGTAAGATGTTTCCAAGTTCTTTGGGAGAGGGCAGTTTGAAGGAAAGAACGACTGGAGACTCACAGGGTAGAGAAGTAAGCGGCTCAAATTCCCCCCAACAAGGCACAACTTGTTTCTTTCAGCAGGTGTATATTAACGGTACTATAACCATCTTATTTCCAAGAAGCCCCTGTAGGCTCGGTGCGAAAGGCTCTTCCGCCCCCTCCTCTCCAGGCCTCAAGTCCAGCCTTTGGTTACCTAATCAACTGCAGGTTTTAGAGCCCTGGCGGAAGGGAGGAGAACCACCAAGCACATCCTCAAACCCCACCTGCCCCACTCACTCTTCATTTGGACCAAAGTCCGAGGACTAACAGGCCTGCGGGGCCTCGAGGGAAAGCCGCCCACGAACTCACCTCTCCACTCCCTGCCCTCGTTCTATCCTCGCAGCCGCGCAAACCACGTTTAAACGGTTGCACGTGCAGACGCTGTTGCGTCAATCACGCTGCTCCAACAGCCAATCATACCAGAAAGCGGGGAGCATCAGCGGCCAATCAGCGCTCAGTCGCCGGGCGGTGTCCCGCCCCTCACGTCAGCCTCTGAGTTTGGCTGTCTCCAGCGTTCTAGGCTGCAGGGTCGGGATCTACTGGCCTTCGCCCGCTTGCGCCTGCGCCAACAAGGCTGGCAGCCGGCCTGCTCCTCACTTTACTGTGGCAGTCTCAGTCAGAAGAGGCTCTAGGTTTTATATGTGCCAGCAAAGCAAAGCATCTTTCATTGCCTCCCTTTTCCAAGACGGGAGAGTCCTGTCCCTTTGGTTTTCTCTCTCTTCTACCTCCCGCCACCTCTAGTCATTGGCCCTTCCGGTTTTTAATTTCTGAGACCTCGCCGCTCACCTGGTTAATTTAAGTGCCTCAATGTGCAGCTGAGGCAGGTGGACTTGTTGCATTCCCAATTCCAACCAATATAGGAAAGATGAGGATAAGCCAGTGCGGGTGGTTCTCCAGAAAGTGGTAAAGAAAGGTTATCGTACGAAGTTGAGTGTTTAACCATGTAAGAAAGAAACAACCTCTGATTTCAGGAGGAAGGAGAAAATTGGGGCTGCCGTTGGTTCATCACTGCCTGATTTATGGTTCACCTCTTTATATCCTGAGGGTCAGTAAATGACCAATGACCAAGGGTTGTTTCAATGTTGTCAATGCTTAAATATGCTAGTCCTGCCCACTGCCAGCCCTAAAAACACTTTCCATCCTCTGGGTCTTTGAAAAAATTTCTTGATATCTTATACAGGAATATAAATCCCTGCATAGTCTGATACTGTGGCATGAAGGATAAGGTGCTTAGGATGCTTGGTTGCAACTCTTCATCTCTAAAACTACCATTACTTTTTTTTAGCACCAAGAATATGTTCGGATTTATCTAGTTAACACTGAATTTTGTGAGACTAGTCTCGCTCAATATCTGCTTTTAAAAAACTTTATTTACCAAAGACCTTTTAACATAACTTTTTTCATCATATTTTTTTTTATTTTGAAGAGTAAATACAAGATCAAGAAAAATAAAAGCTAAGACAGAAACAGGGTAACATATAACAATATGTATGATACAGTTTTTCAAAACTAGAATGGTTTAGGCCTGGGGAGATAGCTCAGTAGAAGCCAGGGTCCTGAGTTCAATCTCTGGTACCAATAAACAGTGATTGATATATTGTCTATTTTTGTCGTCAAATCTGTTGCTCGGATTAACATATAATTATGTAAGATGGATCATATGATTGAATATTACTACATGCTTTCAAGAAGTCTTAAATTCCTATTCTTGTCTCTTTTATTATCTTTTTTAAAAAATTTAAAGAGTACAGCAATAATTGATATGACAAAAAAATTGATTGACGTTAGAAACTACACATTTCAATGACCAAAATGACAGGTATTTCAAGCATGATTTTAGTATGTTGCTGTCCTCAATGTAGTTGCTCAGTTCACAGAAATCAGCATATAGAATTAGTCAGGATAACAATTCTACCCATTAACTTCTATTTTCAAAAACCTGATGGAAATTCTTAGGACCATTGCCTTATCCATCTTGTATATATAAATGTATGGTTTTTGCCCCTACCTTATCTCCTAACTTTTCTCCTTTCTCTCTCTTCATTGTTTCATCCTTAAGTTCTCTTTCTTTCCATTTAACTGTGTTAAACCTTTCAGTTTTTATTTCTTCTTATGCTAGGGAGACAATATAATATTTACACATGTGGGTCTGGTTTATAAAAATACGGAATGCTTCACAAATTTGCATGTCATCCTTGCACAGGGGCCATGCTAACCTTCTCTATTCAAATTTTAGTATATGTGCTGCCAAAGCGAGTACTAACATAACTTGTTTAAACAAATTTTCAAAAGTGAACATTTTTCCAAATACTTGGAGCAATCAAATCCTTACTGCTCTCAGGTATTGCAATGAAATGATTCTTTATGGGGAAAAATATATATGAATATATAACCAAGCAATCCCTGGTTAAAATAAAGTAAATTCTGATGAGAGCTGAAATTCAATATAAAGGAAAAGATAAATAATGATTGAAAGTTCAATGCAAACATGGAACAAAAAAATAGAACAAATATGGTTCAGTAAACACTAATTCTTTAATATCCCAAGAATGTGAAACCAGGTATATGCTATTCTAGGACTCCTTTTGAAAGATTTGTAGGCAAGCGCTGGGACCAGGGTTTGATCTCCGGTACCACATTCCACACCTGCCATGCCCCCTGGCACACTGAGCCAACCAAGTCCAGGCTTTGTGATGCACACCTGTAATCCTAGCACTGGGGAATTGAAAACAGGATGATCACTATGAGTCCAAGCTGCATAGTGAGACCCTGCACCAAATACATAAAAAAAAAAAAAAAAAAAAAAAAAAAAAAAAAAAAAAAAAAAAAAAAAAAAAAAAAAAAACAGAAGGACAAAAAGAAAGATCTTAAATCAGTGCTGTCGATACAGTGTAATGTAGGGAAAATGGCAAATATTCATTTCCTTGTTCCAACACCTTTAAATGAGTATCTACTGCATGCCAGGTACTAAAAGTAAAATTAGGCCATGTTTCAGGGAAAATAGTCTAGCGAAAGGAAGGGCAGTGGCAAAAGCAATATAACACTTTAAATCTCCGGTCTAATGGTGGCGCATGCCTGTAATCCCAACACTCGGGAGGCTGAGGCAGGAGGATTGTTGTGAGTTCGAGACCAGCCTGAGTTCAAAGTAAGCTTAAGGCCAGCCTGAACTGCATAGTGAGACCCTGTCTCAAAAAGACAAAAATAAACAAACAAACAAACAAATAAATGTCCTGTCTCAAAAATTTCATTAGAGAGATAAGAGGAGAAACTTCCCATCATACAGTTTCTCCATAGTCTCCAAATCCCATGTAATAAGATGGGACAATAGTTTTCTCGAAGTGTGTTTCACACCTAAGCTTATAGTTAAGATTCTTCTCACTTTAGAAAGAGGCACTAAATTTTCTGAGTAAATACAAAAAGGACTAATTTTGGGAACCAGGGAAGCTAGGAAATTGATCAAGTGTGTGTAGGTGGGACTAAGCAAACAAGCTGCCTCAGTCCTGAGGTAACAATCCTGTCTGATTAAGGTCAGCTGTTAGTCTCTAGGCAACCTTGTGTTACCTTTGCAAAGGTATAAATAAAAGGTGATTTTATTGTGGGGTGGAGGTAGTTTTATTAGGCAGACCAGTGACCACATAACCTAGCTTTTGTCTTGTTTTTGTATGTGTGTGCTTTATTATACCTCCTTTTTTATTTTTTTTAAAGAATACAAAATAGTGATAGAAAAAAAGTGTTAAAAATGATACAATATTTCACAAAACAAAACAATAGGAATTCAACAATGGTTGCCGCATTACGCATGTTACCTTCATTTTTTTGTTTATTTTTTATTTATTTTCTTGAAGAACAAATAACAATGAGACAGTTTCAAGACAAATTAACAGGACAGACTCGATAAATTACTACATTGCAAACTGTTTTTGTAATGTCTTGGCATCATACAAAGTGCATACATGATATTATACTTACAGACATTATTATAGCAGATGTCTCTAATCAGTGAATTAAGAGAGTGTAGCTGTATACTTATCTTATACTTTATACCTTAATTATATCACAGATTCAATAATTAATACATTGTAACTTGTTATCTTCCTAGTGGTTGCCATAGAACCCACATAATATCCTGTCCAGCCATCATTAGTCCAAATCGTGCCTCTCATAGGATTATGTAGAAGCACACCATTATCTATCCCAACTGTACTGTCTATACACACACATCATGATTTTTCCTTTCTATACCCCTCCCTTTGTCTACACCTGTCAAAGATGGGCACTCCATTGTCCTTCAACTAATTTAGGTGCCTGAACTCGACAACACAATCCAACACAGTCCAGCATTCCACAATAGTGAGTTATTCAAAGAAGTTGTCGACCATAGCCATTTACAGGTCAGCTTAATATTATGGCCCCACGATGTATACTTCAATTTTATACTTTTCTGCTGGATGATTAAGACCTAGATAGAGCAAGACTTATATACCAACACATGTATTTTATGCTTCTTATGTAGTCAGTGAAGTCCCCTCAGGGTTTATCTTGTAGTCCTGTACATTATTCTGTAGTTCCTTTGTCTGTGTCATCCATGTGGATGAGTCACAGCCAATGCTTGACCAGCTTGCTCTTCGTGAGAGCCTGAAAGAAAGTTTTCTCTCCATGTGACTCTCCCCAGGCACACTATAGAACTTTGTTTTTTTTTATTTTTTTCCATTTATTTTTATTTTATTAAAATACAAATGTCAATCAGACAGTTTCAAGACACCTTAACCATACAGAGTCGATGAATTAATACATTGCAAACTGTTTTCATAATGTTTTGGTATTGTACAAGGTGCATACATGATATTATATTTACATATATTATTTATCTCTTATCAGTGAACACTATAGAACTTTGATCTCTTTCCTCTGTGGCTCCATAATCTCCTTGATCAGAAAATTTGGGGCACAACTGAGTTTCATGATGTTGCAGTACAGGTTCCCCTATGTCCTGAGTCTTTGCTGACCTTGAAAGGCTAGGGCCAAAATGTTGGCTGGTCTTGTGGCTCTTCTATTTCTCCAATTTTGATCTGTGAACTTAGGTTGTTAACCATGCAGAAGAAAAGCTGATTAGTATCCTGCAGCATATACCGTTCAGTTTGTCTTATCTGACTAAATTATTTTTAGTTGTTGTTGTGCATTTCTATTTGTATTTCTTCTTTTGACTTCTTATACTACTAGGGAGACTATACAATATTTGCACATGTGTGTCTGATTTATTTCACTTATGAGTATATGTTCAAGTGGCATCCACTTCAATATAAATGCTTCAAGTTTATCATTCTTAATAGCTGAGTAATACTTCATTGTTTAGAAATACCACATTGTTTTCAACCATTCCTCATGTGATGGACAAGTTGGTTGTTTCCAAGATTTTGCTATCACAGGGAAGCACTTATTCCACTGAGCCATGTCCCCTAATTTTGCTATCACAAATTGTGCTGCTATAAACATAGGTACACATATATCGTCATGATATAATGATTTCAGTTCCTCTAAGAAAATTCCCAGTAGGGTAATAGCTGGCTTGAATGGGATTTCCAGTCCTACTCTTTTGAGGAATCTCCACACAGATCTCCACAATGGTTGTACCAGTCTACATTCCCACCAGCAGTGGAGAAGTGTTCCCTTTTCCCCACAACCTCTCCAATATTTGTTGTTGGTTGATATTCTAATGATAGCCATTCTTTATGGAAGGAGATGGTATCTCAGTGTTGTTTTTATTTGCATTTCATGAATGGCTGGTGATATGGAGCATTTTTTCATATGTTTATTCACTTCTTTAATTTCGTCCTCTGAGAAGTGTGTATTCATCTCAGATGCCCATTTCTGAATTGGGTCTTTAAATTTGAAAGCCCTGTTATATCTTAGCTCTTTATATATTCTAGACAGCAGACCTTTGTCTGATTGATTGTCAGTTAGGATTTTTTCAAAATTTGTGGGTTGTCTTTTCACTTTGTTGACAATTTCTTTTGACATGCAGAAACTCAAGAAGAGTTGATCCCGTTTGTTGATTCTTTCAAGTGTTTCCTATGCAAACATATGTTTGTTCATGAACTCTTTACCTACCCCTATGTCTTCAAGAGTTCCTCCTACTTTCTCTTCCAGAAAACTGAGTGTCTCTGTTTTAATGTTTAAATCTTTAATCCATTTTGACTTTAGCTTAGTGCATGGTAATAGAGCTGGGTCAAGTTTTAGTTTTCAGCATGAAGAAAGCCAGTTTTTCCAGCACCATTTCTTAAAGAGGCTATCTTTCTTCCAGTAAGCTTGTTTGGCCCCTTTGTCGAAGATCAGATGGCTGAGTGTGTTCATAGATGCCTCTGCATCTTCTAATCTATACCATTGATCCTCAGGTCTATTTTATTGCCAATACCATGTTGATTTTATCCCAGTGGATTTGTAGGATAATTTCAAGTCAGGAATTGTGATACCTCCTGTCTTGTCTTTATTGGCCAAGATTGCCTTTGCTATTGTAGGTCATTTGTGGTTCCAAATAAATTTTAGGAATGATTTCTCCAGGTCTGGGAGGTATGTCGTTGGCAATTTGATAGGGATTGCATTAAATCTGTGCAGCACTTTTAGGAGAATGGCCATCTTCACAATGTTGGTTCTTCCTATGGAGGAGCATGGAATATCTTTCCATTTTCTGAAATTCTCTATAATCTCTTTTCTTATGGTGTTGTAATTTTCTGTGAAAAGATCTTTGACTTCCTTGGTTCAGTGAATCTCAAGGTATTTCATTTTCCACGGTGCTATTGTGAAAGGTATTGTTTCTATTGTTTCTCTTTCAGTGTGCTTGTTATCTGTGTAGAGGAATGCTATTGACTTTCTAGTATTGACTTTGTATCCTGCTATGCTAGTGAATTTCTGTATCAGTTCTAGTAGTTTCTTGGTGGAATTTTTGGGGTCTTCCAAGTAAAGTATCATGTCATCTGCCAATAGTGATAATTTAACTTCTTCTTTACCTATTCTTATTCCTTTTATTTCTCCCTCTTTTCTAATGCCTGTTGCTAATGATTCCAAAACTATATTGAATAAGGGTTGATAAAGGACATCCTTGTCTTGTACCTGATTTAAGAGTAAGAAATTTCAGTTTTTCCCCATTTAGGATTATATTAGCTTTTGGGTTGTCATAGATGGCTTTTATCAAGTTAAGGTAGAGTCCATCTACTCTAATTTTCTGTAGGACTTTGAACATGAATGAGTGTTGGACTTTGTCTATAGCTTTCTCTGCATCAATTGAGATGATCATGTGGTTTTTAGACTTCAGACTATTAATATGGTGTATTCCATTTATAGATTTTCGAATATTGAACCATCCTTGCATCCCTGGGATGAATCCTACCTGGTCATGGTGTATGATCTTCTTGATGATTTGCTGTATTCTAGTTGCCAGGATTTTATTGAGCATTTTTGCATCTATGTTCATGAGGGAGAGTGGCCTGTAGTTCTCCTTTTTGCTTATGTCTTTCCCTTGTTTTGGAATCAGTATAATACTTGCCTCCAGAAATGATTATGGGAGGACTGCTTTCTTTTCAATATCATTGAAGAGTTTGAGGAGTGTAGAGATTATATCTTCTATAAATTCCTTGTAGAATTGAGCTGTGAATCCACCAGGACCTTTTCTTTGTCGGTAGGCTTCTTATTATGTTTCATATTTCATTGGCTGTTATTGGATTTTTGAGAGTTGTTGAAGCTTCTTGGTTCAGTTTTGGTTAATTTGTACCTTTCAATGAATCTGTCCATTTAATCATTGTCTTCTATTCTGTGAGCATAAAGATTCTCAAAGTAGCTATTCACAAACTTCTGGATTTCCATTGGGTCTGTGGTTATTTCACCCTTTTCATTTCTTATTGCTTGTATTTGAATTTTTTCTTTCCTCTTTTTGATGAGGTTGGCTAGAGGCTTGTCAACTTTATTTAGTCTTTCAAAGAAGCAACTTTTTTGATTTGTGGATTCTTTGAACTGTTTTCTTTATCTCAATTGAATTAATTTCTGCTCTAGTCTTTATGATTTCTTCCCATCTTTGCGCTCTGTGTTTCTTTTGCTCTTCATTTTCTAGATGTCAAAGGTGCAACATTAGAGTGTTTATTTGTTCCCGTTCTGTTTTCCTAATGTGTGAGTTTATAGCTATGATTTTCCCTCTAAGAACTGCTTTC
>PVKA01036411.1:0-21844 GCA_004027165.1 Ctenomys sociabilis
CATGGTCTTGCTAGCAGAATACAAGTAATAAAAGAAAACCTCCTTAAGCCTAGGGTAAGTCCATAGAAAGTTTCCCTGAGCGGAGAGTGAGAGTGAGGGCAAGTGACTTACCGAGTAGAAATATCTTAAAAAGTGAACAGTCCTTCACAAAGACCAGACAGTCCTTTTGTCTTCAAGACCTGTAAGACAAAATTAAGTTCTAGTGTTCATTTAATATTTCAGCAGAGAAAGAGAGAGGAAGTGTAACAGAGAAAAATTTTGAAGAAATAATGGCCACATTTTTTCTAACCTTCATATAAAACATAAATTTATAGATTCAAAAACCTTAGCGCAACCCAAAGAAGATAAATACAAAGAAAGCCAGACCAAAGAAACCTAGAGTCAAACTGATAAAAAAAAAAAAAAAAAAGGTCAAGAGAAGATGGATTCTGTACAGGTAACCTACTGAAATGATCTTGGACTTCCCTTTGAAACTATTAAAACCAAAAGAAAATAGATCAATACCTTTAAAGTTCCAGAGGAAGAACTTATCAAGATAGAAATCTGAATATATAGAGACATTTATATTATTCTTTGAGAATAAAGACAAAGACATTTTAGATAAAAGGAAACATAGGAAACTTTACAACTAGCAGAGCTATACTATAAGCAATACCAAAGAAAGATCTTTAATTGATAAGGGAATAATATGAGAGGAAGCCTGTAATTTACAGGAAGAAATGTAGAGCATAAGAACTTCACAGGTAGGAGATCCTGTTTTCAATCTATTGAAAATACATATCACATTGTGTGGAAAAAAAATAACACTGTCATGTGGGTTTTATTATTTAGGTAGATATAAAGTGTAGCACATCCATAGCATAAAATACAGTGCTGAGTGGTGAGGGGTATGTTAAATATATTATAGAATTATAAGATTTTCAAGCTGTTCATGAAATGGGGCAATTATTTGCCACTTCATTTGGTGGCAAAGAGTTTAGCAGTACAAAGAAGCATATTAAAAGGACAATGGGTAAATCAGAATTGAGTTCTAAAAATAAAAGAATTGGAGAGTTTGTTGTATGTATAAATAAGTAAGAGACCATACCAATTTTAGATTCTATGGATTTGTCATAGAACTGATGACATTTGATTTAACATCCTTTGTTGATTATTTCTCTGGCTATTTTCATTGAAGTAGATCATTTTTTAGAGCCTGGTGTACTTTGTCTCAATGTTTTTTGCTCTCCGTAAAATGTGGACTCAGGCTTTTAGAGCTAGGATTTGGAAATTTCAAATGGAGGAAAATACTTAATAATGTGTCTTCTGCAGAACATTTTTTTAAAACATAAGGCTCTGAAATTATAAGGACAAAATTAATGTGAGACACCTAAATGCAGTCAATCATATTATTAGTAGTGCGTAAATGGGATCTAATGTCCAGCATATTTATGTTTTTGACACATAACTAAACCTATTGCTATATAATAACCACTACTACCTGTTATAACAGGCCTTCTCTCATGCCATATAAAATAATGCCAATGAAAAAAATATTGTTTCTCTATTTTCTAGCTGTTCAAGTACCTTACCTTAGATCTAGTAACTTCTCATAGACTGTGAAATTAATGATGGTAGTAACATTCAAATCCAGACTGGCTTGAGTTTGAGTCCTGCCCACATAGCACATTTCCTCTTTTCAAACATTTATCAAGTTTAAATGCTAACACTTGCCTTGTCACCATCATTCATCCATACATATTTCTGAGCTCTACAGAATAACAAGTTGCACCAAGATACACGAGCCGGTGTTGATGTATGGGTGGTACATGTCTTTGCAAAAGCCCAAAGTGCTGGAAGTTCTTTTTCCCATCCTCCTCTACTTCTATCTTTAGAACATCAGCCCACAAAAACCTGACAGCATTTGCCAGCGTGGTTTATTATTTTCCACTGTATAGAGGAAGAGACTGGAGTCCAGATGAGTGGATGAGGCGGGGGCCTCGGTGACAAGTAACATGTCTAGGTTCAAATCTAAGAAAGGCCTTTCCTTACTCTTTAAATTGGAACCAGTGTTCTAAAAACTTGCTGGTAATCACATGTTTTTCAAAGTGTTCCAGAATTGAACTGGCTCCTGGCAAAGCCAGGCTGGTGAGAGGATAGAAATAGAATCTGTATCAGCCAGTCATATATTCTCCTATTTCATGTCTGGAATGTCATGGCAAGATACCAGATCGATAGTGACATTTACAGGAGGCTGAAAATTTCTAGCTAGAAAGATGGATAGTTTTAAAGACCTTACTGAGACCAAGCTCCACGTTTACTTAAAATCAGATCTTTTTAAAAGTGTGGGAGCATTTTACAGAATAGCATTCTCATATTCCCTTTTTACAGGTACTTCCATTGAGTGCCTACTCTAGGGGCAGGGGCATAAGGCAGTCATGTCACAACCTTGTGTTCTAACGCCTAGATTGGGACATTACTTAAAATAGCTTCCTACTCAAAACTCCTACTTACTGTACTTCCAGAGAGAATGAGCTCTAAGTGATGGTTCTTTTTATGTCTCTTGTTCTGTTAATTCCTGAAAGGTGCTTAGGATGAAAATGTGTACATTATGTCATGAATTATTAGCCTGTGTTGAAACACGTTTTCATATGAAGGCTATTAATGAACTTGAAGAGGAGAAAGAATGTAAAAGAAGAAGATCACTGACTTGAACAATAGTTGTGTAAGTTGTTTTACTTTCAGTCTTCTACACTTCTTAGATATCTGTTGTTGTGCTGGATGAAGGAGGAAGAAGTAAAGGAGAAGGAGAAGCCAGCTTTCAGGAGAACAGCCAGTCTTGCCTCCTCTTTTCTCTTCTGCCAGCACAGTTAACTCAAATGTGCTACTCCACTGGCTCACCATCAGATGCACAGTGTACTAACTCCACCAAAGGACAGTAAGGAAATATTGAATTAAATATTTTTTCCCTTACAACCGCAGAGAGTGCTACACATTTCCTAGAAATGCTGAGATAGGCTGAGGCTCATTCCGTGGCTGATTCCTCAGACCTGTCCAGCAAATGATAGAATTCCCAACCAACTCACCTGCCATAGAGTTCACCTTTGTTTAAACAAAAATCCACGTGAAATAATGCTTTTCAACCCTCATGCCCCCAGATTATTAATGTCGCAGGCCCATAGTCAGACACTGTAAGCAATTGTTCTTGGTGGGGTGAGAGTTGAAAAAAAAAGTAGGGAAAAATAAAAACTGATTATGCCAATATAAGGCCAGGGTTGAGAACTACTAGGCCTGAGCCTTCTTGTAGAAAATGATAGGAGAAAGAATGGAGAAAACAGGTTAACTTTGTCAATATTTAATGAAGGGATTGGAAGTGAAAATGGTTCTTCTTAACCATAATGATAAAGTGTTTGTGCTTAGCCTCTCACAGGCACTGTGTACACACAGATCCATTGAATTATGTCACAGAACTGTTTACAAAGTGAAGAAACTTGGTCCTGAATGTCCAGTAGCCGAACCATTGCTGTAGAGCTGCAAATATGGGAAGCTACTCCACTCCAAAAGTGTTCAACAGTCCATTACACCACCACTCTGTTTACTTTCTCATCCACTTTTTTGTTTTTTTGAGTAAAGGCAATTAAGGTCAGGTAGGCTAACATACAGTACTATTGCTAACAAATTCAGTAGCCTGAAGTATTATTCTTTTGAGAAATCTCAGAGACTGATGATCTTTGTCCCCCATCCTGAATGGATACCTCATAGTATCCACAGCTTATCAAGAAATTATATATATCTGTGCAGGGTCTCACTATGCAGCTCGGACTCTTAGTGATCCTCCTGTGTTTCGCATGTCCAGCACTGGGATTACAGGTGTGCACCACCTTGCTGGGACTCAGCTGCTGAGCTATCTCACCACCCCAAGAAAATATTTTTATCAGTGATTTATCTGCTTAAATTTTATGATTGAAGATAGGTGATTCTTATCCATGGAACACAATCCACATCCTTTAAATAATTTAGGGCATGTTTCATGCAACTATTCTGTTTGCCTGTATCTTTCATATAAAAGAAACACTGACCTAATATCTTTAAAAACAGAGCTATGATTAACTTAGTTTTCAAAGAAAAAAAAGTTTTTAAAATAATTTTCTCTGCTCTTCATCTCTCTTACTATAAGCATGTGCAAAGTCTTGGCATTTGTTCAGAATAAATTTTCTGCTGCTTCTCTTATCTTTCATTCTGGTTCTCCCACGTCTCCCCTACTCTGGTAGGTAATCTACAGGAAACCAGACTTTACTAATTTGGGTGCATGCTCCCAGAATTAATTGATATTGTACTGGCCCCTATTTGCTAGAGGTTGGGAAGCACTTCTATTTAGATGTCATTAAAAAGTAAAAATGCCCTTTAAGTAATGTGTAACTTTGAAGAAAAGGGTAGGGAGATTCCTTTGGGCTGGCTTTTTGGAAGGGCTACTTCTTTGAAGATGCTGTGTATAAGAGGATGGTTTTCTCTTATATAGACATCTTTCTGTTGCCTGACATGGAGATATTTTCAGAGTTAACTTTTATGATTTTGCTGCTATAGAATGTTAAGAGGCTCTCAATCTTGACAGCATTTCAGAATGCTGGGAATTCTTGTCAAGACCTGGATGGTGGTGCCTCTTTCCCGGTCTCAGATTCATAGGTGTGCATCGGGGCTGAGAATCGACATTAATGAACAAGTGTCCAGGTGAGTCCACTGATTCTCATTAGATAGTGGACAGAATGATGAGTGCAACCCAGAAAGTTTTGGCTTCGGAGATGAGGTATCCATTCTTCTGTTGCACATAGATTTGTACTGCAGCTTCATCATATTCTTTATCATATAACCCCAAGGATGCCCAATGGGAGGAACATTTGGAGGTTGTGAGAGACCTGAACGATGGCAGAAAAGTGGGGCCTGGTGGAAGTTCTAGGGGAGTATTTCTTTGAGACTATCAGTATCTGAGCTCTTGCTGGTATAGGGTGACTTCTAGAGCCTCAGTGGGGGTTGGGAATTTCTGTTCTCCATCCACCCTCTTCAACCCAGGGACCACAGGCTTTCTTCCAGCCCATGTGGAATTCTTCTTCCTCTTTTCCAGGGAGCAGGAGTTGGGCATTTTCCTGGGTGGTGAGCTTTCAGTAGCTGCCAAGAAGCCTGACCTGACCTACACAGAGCTCTTACCTCAGGAGTCAGCACACTGAACTCCGATGAGGTCGTGGTGATGGTTATGGTTATTATTTTTAGGCTTTAGCACCAGAGTTTGAAATTCTACTAAGTGAATCTTTGGGGAGGTGTACTTTTTTTAGTTATGAATTGGCTTCTTCATATGTTCTCTCAGGTTGCCAAATCTCCTGTATAATCCTCATCTCCCATCAAAAACGAAATAGAAAAAAGGGATTGTTCTATTTTTGTGAAAAGGGAGGAAGGAATCCAGAAAATACATCAGAGGGCTGCATGTTTTCTTCTCTCTTTTTTCTGATAAGACTAACATTCCAGTGAGTATACAAATATTTTGACCTAGGAATGAATAAAATTTTTGTGTGTTTAAAAAAAAAGACTGACATTCCAGGACAGTTTGGTCAGTTGCTACTATTATATTATTTTTAAAAATTAGTACAAAATTTAGTTTCTGTGGGGCTTTTAGGAAGCCATAAAGAATATCTAGTTTACATCATGTAAGTAAAGTAATACTTTGATAATAGTCACATTTTTTAACCTCAGAAGTTTTCTTAGGGAAATGCCATGGAAAGTGGCCCCTGTGTCCCTGGAGTCTGCTGTCACTGCACAGGTGACAGGTCTGGATCCCACCTTTGAAGAGCCAGCCCATGTCACTGTGCTGGTATAATTAGAAATAGCAACTCTCCAGGCCTGTTATAAGTTTAGGGTTTTACACCCCCACCCTCAAGCTGCCACCCTTTCTCCCTCTCATATTTAGACTTTTATGTTTAAAAATTTTTGCTTTGAGTTTTCCCAAGGAGAGAAAAATAGCTCCCATTCTCTTATGACTACAATCATTTGTTGAGCATAACTCAACCTCCTTGTTTTCATATCGCTAGTTTTCTTTTTCAGTTTCATTTGTTATTTTGAAAGGGCTTTGAGATACATTAAGAGAATCCACAGATAGTCCCTTTGGCAGAGATGTTGGTTACAGAAATTCTTTTGGCCAAGCACCAAGTCAGTGACCTATAAATACTCCGTACTGGCTGGGGTTTCTCCTCTTTGTGATTCACTGGGATGGAGATCTTGGCCCAGTGCCTTGAGGAAAATGTTACTTTCATGATAACCAAAGATTTTAATCTGTACTAAAATTGAAGACATCAATTGTAGACAAGAGGATCTCTTGTGGCCTCAGAACTCATTCCCCAAGTTGTTTTTCAAGGCTGTGCTGTGAGTTGGGGAGAGGATCCCCACTGTTTTTAAATTGTGCTGTACAAGAGCAGCAAACATTGCCCCCACTGACTCTCAGATACAGTGTGGTTCAGAGCAGTGTAGGAAATGTCTGTAAAGTGTGCACGTGTGGGATCGTAAAATCATGTCTACTTGTACAGCACAGTGCTAACCATTCAGATATCAGAAATATTATTTGAAATGGGATGCTTGTTTGTTTCAAAGTACAGGTTAAGCAGTTTATGTGCATTAGCTTATTTCATCCATCAATGGGCCTGCCAGGGACATTATGAGCTTGTGACCATTTTGCATGGCTTCCCTGAAAACTTCTGCAAATCTTATGTTTTAGTAAATTTTTTTGTTATTCAAAAAAAAAAAAAAAAAAAAAAAGGATGAAAGAAACTGAGACTCCAAGACAACAAATAACCTGTTCATGATTTTGTAGCTGGTAAGTAGCAGTTCCAGAATGTGATCTCATCTCTACCTGACTGGAAAGCAAAGATCTTATATACTTTGGTCCCCCTAGAAAGCTTCTGCTTGACAACCAGTGATCTAATATAGTTGAAATTGGTGGTTGCATAATGCATAATGTTCTTCATGCTCACCGATGAGTCGTCATTCATATGAGCAAGACCTTGGGTGGCTTTCACCACTCCCTCTGTTTTAATGCTTCTTATTATAAAGGCACAAGTAAAACAGGAAATATCTCTCACCCAAGCAAACTGTGAGGACCCCAGGTCTACTCTGTCCAGTTAGCCAGAATATTTGCTCTAACAGAGAATGTTTAACATTATGTAATTCTGTGGGTAAATTATTGATCATGAGCTTCTTTGAAGGAGTATTTTCTTAAGGTATGGAAAAAGTTGTTTATTCTGCAGGTACCAAGTGCCATGTGTTTTCCTGACTGATACAGATGTTGCCAGGTTATCTGTGGAGATCCACAGTCAGCACCATGGTAACATAGTGTGATAGCATGCACAGTAACATGTTGTCAAAGAGAAATACCTGTTATTCTATTATGGTAATTACTGTATAAAATATATTAATATTTATAGGCATTAATTAATACCTGACATCAAAATGTATAATCTCTGTGTTAATAATTGATAACTGGTAGCTATTGGGTGACAAAATATGAGCTCTTTATTTGTAGTAACAGCATAGTCCAAAAGCCTATGCATCTGCTACTAAGAGGATTTTATTTGTTTGTTTTTGTTTTTTTGGTGGAACCGGGGATTGAACTCAGACCCTTGTGCTTGCCAGGAAAGCACTTATTCTACTGAGCCATCTCCCCGGCCCCCCAAGAGGATTTTATATACTGTTATATAGTAACATTGATGCCTTAAAGGGATGCATGCTTGGGTTTCATCTTTTGGTACATCTCTGAAAGATTGTTCTTTTAAAGACAAATTTACCTTTAGATACACCTTGACTATATAGCATCATGATGGCTGTCAGGGTGGTGTCACACAAGAACAACCAAATGAGCTAACATCTGATATATTGAGAATAACAGTTTCTATTTGTCAGTTATTTACTATGGACCAGGCATAGCACCACACACTTTGGCACATTTCTCCATATTAACCCACGAGCCATAAATATATTTTAGCCCCAGTTAATGGAAGAAAACACCAAGGTTTGTGGAGATGAGGCATCTGATCGACAGATACATAACTCCTGAGTGGTGGACCCAGAAGCCAGGGCCTTCTACATGGTGTTCAACTGCCTCTTAAAAATCTGAAATCCTGTTGTCCTGTTCAAAGTCTCATTTATGATCATCAACAATTATGAGAACTGTTGGTCTTATTCAAAGCTTTGCACAATTATCTGGATAATGAGCAGCAGCATAACTCTATCCTGCTGGACTTAAAGGGAAACCAATTCTAAATGAGAGAGTACTTGGAGAAGTACTTGTATGCCGGTAAACTCACATCTGTGGAACAACAGAAGCATACCCTTTCCCACGGGCACGAAGGGATGACAATCTCTTAGTTTCCTAGATCTTTTTCTTTATGGCCCATGGACTACTGCCAGGTTCAGGTTGTATCTGGGAAAGTAAGATAGATCCTGAAGGCGTCTAGAGCCAGACTGTGTTTGAATAGTAGTTTTACTTCTTGCTAGCTCCGCAGGCGTGGGCAATTTACACATCTCTCTGCACCTCAGTTCCTTCATCTGTAAAATAAGTATGTGATAATGACACACCTTCTTATGAAGTGATTTTTGTCAATTAAAAGAGATGTTATATGAGAGATGTTTAGGACAGAGTATTCTAATTGTTTATGGATCTTACTATTGTAACCATTGTCAATCATTATTTTTGCTGTTTCCAAGTGTTAAGTGAACTCATTAGTGGCCTTAGATAGAGAAGCTTAAACAGAGCCATTACCAGAGTATGTGCCATTCTGAAAGTCTTTAAAAAATGATACTGAAGATGCATGCTGATAGCCAGAGTTGCCCAGGGTGTGAACATTTAGCATGGTCACAGTAATAGGGAAAGGGTGAATCGGTGTAACTTGCTGATTCAGTTAATAATTCCGTAAATCCTAAAAAGCTGCAAGGTCAGAAACCAGGAAGTTCTACTTCTAGAAATAACCTGATAGTTACCTATATAATAGGAAAGGATGTCAGTTAAAAAGATAATAGCAATAAAGAGAGATTTATAGACATGGAAAATGTTGACATCAAACAGTGAAAATGAAAAGTACAAACTATGTATATGAAGTTCTCATCAAAGATGTATGTACTGCTACATGCTTTCAATTGAAATCAATTTTTAGTTTACTTTAAATCAGAGGGCCTAGGACAACATCCCACTTTCAAAACTTGCTCATACTTTTTTGGGAATTATACAGTTTTGTTCATTAGTGTCCACATAAAACATTTTTGTCCAAATGAGGAGAATTATGAGATCCTGCTAAAAGATTTTTCTCTTACTGAAGAGATGAAATATTAAGAAGTATGATTGATTATTTATTCTGAATAAATAATTATTCTGAATAAAAAATTCAGACCAAGTCGGGCCTTGTCATTCTGGGAAAATACTGCTGTCTTCAAATGGCTTTTTTAGCAGATCATTACTTTCTTTCCTATTTGCTCTTCCCATAATTTGGATTTAACTCCAGTCAGTATTTCAGTTTAAAGGACTATGATGAGAAAGGCCAAGGACAAGGCATTCAGACCAGTGTATTCTCATATGTGTTATTTGTTTATTGTTTAATAAGTATTGATAATATGTCTTTTAATTCCCAGCTACATCATTGGCCCAGAATACTGTAGGTGAAGCTGAATAAGTTGTATTCTATCCACAATGAGATGCATAAAATAATTTATGTTAACATGAGCATGAAAGGGCTGCTCTATTCTGACAGGTAAAGTCTAATCTATAGTAAGAAAGACACAAGATCTAGGTTCTGACTATCACCTGAAAGGTCAGAAGAATGAATTTCAGTGTAATTTTCCATCCTTATATAATAGAGAAAGGGATCCCATGTGTACCTGCTTTATATACCCAAATAGCAAACATTGGATATCTAGTGCATGTCATGTCTTAATGCATGTCATGTCTTTCTCAGAAGGAAAACTGTGATGTGTGTGTGTGTGTGTGTGTGTGAGAGAGAGAGAGGGGGGGGGAGGGAGAAAGAGAGAGGGAGAGAGAGAGGGAGAGATTCTTAGATGTAGTCTTTTTTAAAAATAAAATTATTGGTAATATTTTCCTAGAAAATCAATGTTACAAATCAAATATCAGTGAGCTTTTTCTGCAGAGGGCCAGATGGTGAATATTTTAGGCTTTGTGGGCTGTATGGTCTTTGTTGCCAGCTATTCAACTCTGTTATTATAGCAATCCTGGCCCAGGCAATATGTAGAAAATGTGACTGTGCTCCAATAAAACTTTATTTACAAAAACGGGGGGTGAGTGAGAGTTAGTTTGTTAATCATTGCTAGAAATGATCCTTTATTTTCTAGACTAGCTCACAGGTATTTATTTATCTGTAAGTTCTTTTCTTTTCTTTTTTTGGTGGAATCAAGGATTGAACTCAGGCCCTTGCGCTTGTCAGGGAAGTGCTTATTCTACTGATTTATCTCCCCAGCCCCTCTGGTAAGTTCTTGATACATTGTACATCTACAGTATCATTTTTTAAAATTTACTAGTCTTCTAAACAAAATAATGTCAGGGCATGTCCAAAAGCAACAGATTTCTACTTAAAACTTTCCAGATCACTTCATTCAAAGCAATTGCTCTTTTTCTCTGAATCTTCTGGATAGGTCCTTAAAATGTCAATGAAATGGGCTTTGGTTGCTGCTTCCTATTTTATTCATTTTAGACATTTAGACTTTCTTGTTAAGATATAGATATAGCTGCCTGGCACTTTTACATGTGTATCCTGATTATATTTGTTCATTTCTATTTCTGCTTATTACTGAGTAAACTTTCCTAATTCACTTGTGAACTATACAGCTTGAAGAATTGCTTCTCACCCCTTGTCTTTCAGATCTACTACTGGGTGAAGTGTGGCCTTTGGTAGCACTACACGCTCTACCTCTTTTTAATTTTTTCATCATAAGGCTGTTGGTATCTCATTTTATTCTGTGACTACATTTAGGTCTCTGGCCACTTTATTAAAAGGTTGATTTTAAAAATTCAAAAGTAATGAATAATACTTAAGATTCAGTGTTTTTAGTGAAGGTAGTGATCAGTATAGTTCAATACTGTTTGCATAGCCTGTCAGTTCTTTGGAATTTCAAAATGGTCATTCTTTCCCTCCTTTTATGGCCCTCTCATGGCATCTTCAATTTCTGACACTCCCCCAGCAGGGTTCACCTCAGAACATTCCCTTAGAGTCTCCCCCTCGAGTTTCCTCTATCTTTCTGCTCTCTAGGACATGGGCTCACCTGGCACTGGAAATTTCCTTCTTCAAATCTAGGACTACTTTCTCATCTTCCTTTGAGCAGGTATAGGAGAGCTAACTTTTCTGAGTCTTGAATGTGTAATATTTTTATTCTATCCTTATAAGGGTTAGTTAATAAGTATAGAATTGTTTATTTAAAATTCTCAATGGGATCTGGGGAGATAGCTCAGTAGAATGAGCACTTGCCTGGCAAGTGCAAAGGCCTGAGTTCAATCCCTGGTTCTGCAAAAATAAATAAATAAATAAATAAATAAATAAATAAATAAATAAATAAATGAAATATAAAAATTCTTCCTCTGCTGGTTAGGTGGTTGATAGGTACCTATAAGAAGAATGGCATGGATTGTTAATCCTCCCGAGTAGAAGCTTATTATTATTGGTTAAACAATGGCCGTGACTCATCTTCATGGCTGACGCTGACAAAGGATCTACAAGATGCAGTACAGCATTTCAGGGTAAATCCTGAAGTGATTTGACTGACCTTATCAGATACAAAAGTTACATATCTTGTCATATAGGTCTTGCTTTATCTTGGTCTTAACCATCTAGCAGGAAAGTATAAAAACTAGGTATAGAAAGTAAAGCGATATTAATAGGCTGAGCTATAAAAGGCTGAAGTCAACAACTTCTGACATTGCCAGTCCTAAGGAAAACCCACTACTATGTTGGCCTATATTGGAATATTTTGCTGAATTAATGCACCTACAATATTTAAATGATGATAGAATAACCTTCTCTGACAAAACTAAACAAAAAAGGGGATACAAATGAATGACCAATTTGTATCTGTATATTCAAAATAGTTAGATAGATATACAGCTACTTTCTCTTAATTCAATGAATACAAAGTTTTATTCTTATAGGTTTTGTGGACAGGATATCATGTCTGTATCTTGTGCAGTGAATAACCACTAAGACAACAACATGCAATGAATTAATTATTGAAACTGTCCTACTAATCAGCTTTGAAACTGTCTCATTGTTATTTGTTTCTCAATAAAGTTATTTAAAATGCAATTTGTTACAAATAAATATTACATATTTCTTTTAAAAAAAGAATAGCATGGAAGGAAGACTAGTTTCTTTGAGATACCTTCATTTGTTTTGAGTCTTCCAATAATGTCATTTTCTTGACTCTCTGGAATTTTTGATACTTTTTCTATTGCTTGTCTTATTTTTATTCTGGGCAGGACTATTTCCTCTCATTTATGCTTATCTTGCTTATTGTTTTAGTCAGATTTCCTATTGTTGGACACAGTCTCTGACACCCACAATTTATAAAAGGAAAGGTTTAATTTGATCTATGTTTTAAGGGGACTCAGTCCATAGTCCTCTTGCTCCAAGGTGGAAGTCATGGCAGATTAGTGTGGCTGAGGAAAGCTACTTAATTCATAGTGGCAAGAAGCAGAGCAGGACAACAGTGCTGGAGATGATGGGAGAGGACTCAGACCCCCAAGGCCACACCTCCATTACCTACCTGCCTTCATCGAGAAGGGTGGCTTCACCAGTTTCCAGGGTGAATGCCAAAGCCAGTCAAGTCGATGCTTTGCCCTAACCACCACACTTGTGCGCTTACCAGCTGGAGGTTTTCTTATATATCTGGTAGCCCATGAGTGCCCATATTTAAGAGTTAGCCCACTTACCATCTGCTTTGTGAATCTATGTAGTGCTTGCTTTATGATGATTGAGTGAGTTGCAACCTGAAAATGAAGCCTTTTTCTCTTGATATATTGTTTTGAAATGAATGGTGATAATAAGTGATGGAGAAGGAAAGGAAAAGAGAAAAAGTTATTAGTACAATGGTGGGAATTAGTGGTTGGTTTTGCTTAGCAAATAGTAGGAATTGGTGACTGTTTTTCCCACATACATGACTTCAGATAATTTTTTATCCTGACCCACATCTTGTGCTTATCTTGTATCCTACAGTTCATTTATTGTCTAGTACCACAAGGCCCACTGGGGCCTGTTTGTGAATGTCTACATCGTAGATTCTTTGCCCTGATTCAGTAATTGTGGCCCTTCTGTCTCCCGACTTTTAGAGAAAGAGATTTGTTTGGAGCACCTCAGAGCCCCTTGCGTATTTTGTGTGTTTATAAAATTGTTTTGACTTCATATCATTTTTAATCTCTTAACTCTTATTGTGTTGATCTTTTCTCCTTTCATTGACTTCACTAAAATGTAGAGTTGTTATTAAGTTGTTATTAGACAATATTTTGTTCTGTTGTCCATTTTCCTCTGTATATGGGCTGGCCTGCTAACCTAACCTTCATGTGTGTGATTACAAATTGAAACTCATGATGCTAGAAACCACATGTCTCTCCCACACAATAACAGTCCCTCTGCTATGTCACTATTCTTAACCCTCTTCTCCTGGCTTTTGTGATACTGGTCCTAGATGAAGGTAGGGGGGATAACTGCCTATTTGTTAGCCAGCCATTAGCTATGAGCTACGTATGAAGTGAATTCCAGGGCTTTGTGGGGTCAGTTTCAGGGAGGGAGGGAGAGACAGAGACAGAGACAGAGGCAGAGACAGTTAGAGACAGAGACAGATGGACAGGGAGAGACAGAGACACAGAGAGGCAGAAATAGAGACAGAGAGAAATAAAAACAGCTAGAGACAGACAGACATACAGAGGCAGAGAGAGACAAAAAAGACTTAGTTTACTAATAATTCTAATAATGAATTACATTTTGGTAAGCTAAATAAATCAAATGTGCTTTTATCTTTATTTTAGCACTGAGAATTGCATACATCCCAAATTAATTCTTGAGAATAACAGAAAATTAGTATGAAGACCTTTCTGTGTCTTGTGTATTTTTCCCCTTTGCTAAGGCTTTTCCCTGTGTGCTCTCTGGACACTCTGCCCCTGGGACATAAGGCCCTAGGATGCTTAAACACAGGAAGAAGCACTGTTGAGAACATGGCTGTAAACTCAAGTCCTATATTGATATACAAGTCTGTGATCTCTAAGTTGAGGGAGAGAAATCAAGTGTTTAGGGTATCTATGCTCAGCCCCTTAGGAAAATGTCAGTCTTGCTGATGTTTCAGATTCTTCTGCAAGTTTAGAGCAAATCAAATTATTAATCCATACATTTTTCTCACTTTGGCTTCCCTCCTGAAAAGAACAAAACAAAAAGTAGCTGTGATTTACTGTTGGTTGTCAAAATATCTCCATCGTTCCAGGGCCACATGTTTAGGTTGCATTTACATGTTTTAGACAATAATAAGGTTCTGTTGTTATTTATTTTTTTGAGCAGACATAAGTCAGTAGTAAGACTCCCAGGGACACAACTAAAAGTTACAGGTTTATGGCTTTTTAAAACTGAGGAAAGCAGCAACAGTCCCCTGCAGGAGTCTCATAAGGCTTCCCAGATGAAATCCCAGTGGTTGCAGTTCATGGGGACGTTGAATCCATTGCAGTGTCATGGACTGGATCATAAATGTCCCTCAAAGAGTCACAGACTTAGTACCCCATTGTATTCAGGTGCTGTTAAGAGGTGGTAGAACTCTTAAGATGTGGGGTCTAATAGAAGGAATATAGGTCATTGGGCTGATGTGGGGACCCATAGCCATTCTGTGGTGGTCTTTCACCTAGATAAGACACTTCCTTGGGATAGGATTTTTAGAGCAAAGAGTATGCTTTTGTGGATATTAGACCAAAGTGCAATGGGAAATATGAGATGGTTAAAAAGAGAGCCGGTGGGTATCAGGCCTAAAGAGTCCTTTTGGCCACAGCTGTGCTATCCTTGTCTGATGATTTGGCCCTCCAATCTGATCTCTGTAATGAGGGATTTGAGATCTCCCTCCCTTCACTCTCCTCCTTACTGGCATTTAAATTCCTGAGCATTTGTATGGAAATTATAAGGTTTTTCCCAGAGCATACATGATTCTCAGTATCGATCTGTCCATGCTTATGTGAATAAAATTATAACAAGAAAAAAGATTTGGTCATGGGTAGAGAGACCATGATTGGACAGGATTACAAATGTTGCATGTCACTTCTGTTTATATTTGAGGGGCTAGAATGTATGTTTATATATTACAACAAGGATATAGTATATTGTAGTTTAGATATGTTTCAGAATATCTAGCCAGTTTGTATCATCAAGATTTGTATGTTTTTAGGCAGTGTAGACAAAAGCAATGACTTTGAAGTTTTTTTTTTTTTAAATTCCTTTATTTATTACAGTGTCTCGCTACACATCACGGATTCTTTTTTTTTTTTTTCGCGGGGGTGGGGTGTGAGCTCAGCTGGCCCTGCGGGGAGGGGCTGGCATGGCATGTGGTGCTGGGGCTCGAACCGCGGTCCCTGGGAGGCGCTCTAGACCGCTGAGCTATCTTGCCAGCCCTGACTTTGAAGTTTTGATGTTAATTCTCCATGGGCTCTCACTGCAAACCTCCTCTTCTCTTGAAATTCAAGTTTGTGTAGTACCCATACTGCCTTCCATAGTAAACATAGAACTTCGTACCATCCAAGTCTCTGCTGATAGAGATTCATTTGCTGAGGTGGGTGGTTTAGTAATTACTGCCTTCCATACTGTTGTCGGAGGCAACGAGAAGGTATTCTAGAGCCAGTTTGTACTGTGTCCAGCTGATCAATTGCATCTCTTCAGGCTCTGAGTTTATTGACAGGATGTTGGTAGTTTCATGTTGGCCCTTGGTGCCCACACTTGCCCTAGATGCTTCAGCTGTAGGACTTTGGCAGTCTCACCTGTGGCTCCAAGCTAGTGGGACAGGGAAAGTCAACGTCATTTTGTATTTACACTGTCAAAACTAGCAAGCACTAGGCATGCTCCTTTCAGAAAGCCACTTGCGAAAGCCTCCCTAAATCCTGGCTCCTCTTATCCAGTAGCTCATAGTTTGAGCCTGAACTAAAATGGTGACATAATGGTAACTTCCCAAAGATTTTGAGGGTATAACAATCTAATACATAAAAGATTGAAAAGTTAAACAAACAAACAAAAAAATCATCTGACTTCTTCATTTTACTCCAGGAGTGGCACATCCAAGATCTCTCTTCATGGCTCTACAACTCTCTCCAAGGTAGGATGTCAGCTGTAAGAGAGCCCTTTGTGTCTTAGTGGCAAAGAATTCTAACTGGTAACTGAGATGGAGAAATCTCTTCCCCACTTGCTGAGGAGGACCTGGCTTCTAAGAGGCAGACTTCCCTGGATGTGGGCTTTGCATTTTCCCTTTGTGTTATTGAAGCCTGTGGTACCCATGCCTTGACCTACCAACTCCCAGCAGAATGACTTCAGTGGTCTCAATGCCAAAGTCCAGCAGGGTAGGATGGAGAGATCCAGGGACAATTTGTGACAAGTATGCTTACATGTGACCAGACACTGGCAAAGGGAGACAGTCTGTCGTTCTTTACTCTTTTTGTCATCATGAGTACTTTTGCTATCATTAAGCAGTAGTTAATGTGTGAATCTCTTGTTTTGCTTTAATTTCCAGGAAGAAATGATTCAACAACTAAATCCAATAAATATTGAGTGCCTGTTACATGCAAGAGGCTTTAGGGTTATAGAATAGAAACTTTGAGGCTTATAATCAACTAGTGGGACTCAGGCTAGTGTCTGACACTCCAGGGAAATTTTGAGAAAGAAACTTAATAGGGACATAATTAGGTAAAGTAAATTTAAATTTGTTGGTAAGAACATGAATCCTAGCATCCTAGATGCAATTAATTTTTAATTCAACTTACATAATTATGTACAGGAGGTTGTGGAGCTCTTGTTTAGACACTTCATGTACACATAAAAACATGGTATCTTCTTCTAAGAACTTGTATGTGTAAATAACTAAAATTAGAGTAGTCACAAATACTTGAGTAAAAATAACTTTCCTACAAAGAGTGCTGAGAGACTTTTGAAGAGTAGAGAATAATTTTGAAAAAAAAAAAAAACCCTTTATGGAAAAAGTGGCATTTGGTTTTGGTTTGAAGAATAAATACATTTTTACCAGATGGATGTGAGTGCTGCAGGGTGAAGGCCAAGGCTGAGCACAGGAAATACCACATTAGTGAAAGGGTGTGTTCTGGGCAGGTCATGGAAAGTGGTATTGAGAAGCTAAGTCAGGATCTTATTGTAAAAGGGTCTCAATGCCAGGCAAAAAAAAAGCCTGAGCCAGGCTTGGTGTTGCATGCATGTGTGTGATCCCAGCACTCAAGAGGCTGAGGAAAGAGGATTGCCTTAAAAAAGTGGCCACCCTGAGCTTCATCATGAGTTCTGGGCCTGGTACACTTAGCAAGACCATGGGAAGGGAGAGGGAGGGAGGGAGAGAGACAGACAGACAGACAGAAACAGAGAGAGACAGACAGATGTAGAGACAGAAAGAGAGACAGACAGACACAGACACAGAAGAAGGATCTTGAGCTTGTACCTGATGTTGATCCTGGAGTAAAACCAATAATTTCATTTTTAAGAAAGATTATTTATTTGTATTTTAACTTGAGTGAAAAATAGAAGCAAAAACAAAGAGAAAAAATGACATAAACAGGGTAACATACAACGATACATATGTTACAGATTTTTAAAACATGGATGGCTAATCATATATGTGTATATATATATATATATATATATATATATATGTATGTATGTATGTATGTATGTATGTATGTATGTATGTATGTATAGTTTGTTTGATTTTTGGTCCTGCCCAGCGGCCCCCGACCCAATAATTTCTAATCTCCAGACAACACTGTAAAGAGATAAAGAAGTCAGTAAAAGTCTGAGAGTAATTAAAAAAACGTAAGGAATATATAGTTGACAAAGCTATTATAGTTGGCAATGTAGGTAGGAAGTACACACATGCAGAGGCAGAATTGCTAGAGAACTTGAAGACTGAGATATTGAACCCAGTCAGGCCCGCGAATTTGTCTGCTTTAAGGGCTATCTAGAACCTAATCCTGCTTCCCTCCCACAGGCAGTGAGCCTACCATGTCCCTGTCAGCCACTGTGCTAAAGGAGTGCAGTGTGTGTGAGAAGTGCTCTGTGAGCTCAGCTTAGTAGCAGAGGTTGTTAGACAAAAACACAGGAGAGCCTTGGAGCATACAGCTGTGCACAACGTAGTAGCAAAATAATTGTTAGCACTTAAAAGCCATCTACAGTGCATCAGACTCTATATGATCAACCGTTTTACATTTGTCAGCACATTTCATCTTCATCACAGGTCTTTGAAGCAAGAACTTTTAGTATCCCCCTTATATGGATGAAGAAACTGAAGCAATAAGTGTGAAGTAACTTCCCAAGATAACCCAAACAGGCAGTAGTAGTGATTGGATTAAAGCCCCAATTCCGTGCTATTAGTGCTACCTTTTCAGGAGACGGATTAGTAGGCAGAGGTGAGAGAGGTGTTTGCAAAACAGGGAGGGGCATGTCAGGGAGAGATTAAACACATGGAATTGCATAGAGGAAACTTCAGGAAGATGGCTGGAGATTAGAAATGTGTTTTCCTTTAGGCATGCTTCAGAATGCTGCTGTGTTACGTAGGTAGGCATGCCTCACTATACAAATGGGTCATTTCAGAGAAGCTACTAGGCCTTTTCTCTTTGGCATCTTTTCTCCTCATTGCTAGATACTTGATGTGGTATTTTATATATATTCCATCTCTGTGTGAACAGAGACATTCATTTCACTGAGAAATATATACCACTACCTTTACCTTTTCTAAGAAATTACTTAATGTATTAAGAATCCACTTCAATCAGGCAGTACTTTACATAAGAGAGGATGCTCTATGAGTTCTCTAATAGTTCTCTAATAGTCCATGGGCCCCCAACTGGTTAGCAACTTGCAGCTTGACAGTGATATAGCCAACATTGGCAATTACTGTGCTCCCTAAGCCTTCAAAGACGAGGTTACAAAGGGAAAAAACAATTATGTTTGCAGATTTCAGGCAGGAATTGAACTGTTCAAGCAGTATGGATGTGGGAGTGTGTATATTCATAAATATGTGTGTGCAATTGTGTCAGTGCAACATATTTTCTGTTGAGATGAAGGAGACATGAAGGTCATTGAGACCCTCATAGATGAAGGGGAAGTAAAAAGTTTCTTATTGAGTGTATCTGAAGCTTTCTGAAACTTATTGTAAGGTAACAAAGGGAAGTCTTCATTGTCTTTGGCTTAGGAGAATTATCTCAGCCCCTCCACCATAGAATTTTTTCATTCTGCCCTTAATGCAGAGTGAGAAAAGGCCATTCCAGCAGCGACTGTCACATGCCACCTTCTCTCTGAAGGGGAAGAAATGTGGCACTCCAGTATTCCTAATATAGGCCATGCCAATGACTTCTCATGCAGAAAGTTCTGAAAGACATCATCCATGGCCATGGTTTATGGGATAACTATTTCATGCTAATGGAAAAATTACATTTTCAGACAACCAAAAAGGTTGTTTCTTTATGGTTCTGTTTTAAGTGGTAACACTGAATTAAAGCTATCAAAGCATATTAAATAGGAAGATGAAGCATTATGTGATGTACGTTGGCTGAAATATTAAACACTTCAATATAACATCAATATATAATTTGTGTGATTACAAATATTATTGTCATAAATAATTCATGCTGTTTCTTTGTATTCTCTTGATTAACAGTGCCTTTGTCATTTTTATCAGTCATGATGCCATTGCAATCTTGTGCATTGTGTTTAAAGAATACTTGGGGAAATGTTTCAACTGCATGTCTGGATGGTATAATGTATTTATTCATTTTGTCAGATGAAATGAAGTAGAGTATTATGTATGCCTGCATTATGCTACTCTAAATAACAGACAGTATTACTCCCTTTCATTGCAAGAAAAATTATAGTTTGATTTTTTTCAAGTAGCAAAATACTGCCATTTTGTATGTTTAATTTCAAGTTTTTTCAGGCTTTCCTGAACTTTTGAAGAACCTTGAATATTTGACACTGAGATGTCAATAGGAAAACTTGGGTGACTTGAGTGAGCTGTATCAAATGATCATTGAATGACTCAACCAGATTCTCTACTCATGGGGCAAATACACTTCTAGGAAGGACTAATTGCTGTGACGTAGCCATGCCTGTGTCACTCTACGTAGCCACCATTACTCTTCTCAGAGCATCTAGGATGACTTCACTGGCACAGTCGTTTGTCCCTCCTCCTTCTGTACTTCCTACTTCTGGAGGTGCATAAGCAAGCTCTTTTTGCTTCCATTACCTTCTTTCACCTCTCCCACCTCCAAATCATATGTTTCCCATAGAAAGTGCCTGTGTGAGGTCATATCTTACAGGACAATTGGAGTAATACGTGAACACATTTGGATAACTGGCATCAAAGAAAACCAGAGCTGAACAGTAGTTTACAGCGGTGAAGCACATTTTCTTTACAGCTGTTGCAGCTATTGCAGTAAGGAGAAAGAGAACTCACGATATAGCTGCCCTAAATCCTAAACACAGCAAGAAGTGGTAACTTATAGCCAAGGATCAGAGCTGGGTGCTTTATCATTAGAAAGTTACTAAGAAAGTATGCTAATTTTGTGAACTGGCCCAGGAGGATTTCTGCCAAAGCCAGGCGAGGGTGATCACACATTACCTGGGGATGCAGAAGATGAGGAGATTAATCAAATGCCGATGGCTGAACGAATCTGACATGACACTTGCTAAAATTAGGTGGTGGAAAGACAGACATGAAAATCCACAAAGTGAGGTCAGGTTGGAAAGCAGATTCAGGGGAGACTAATTAAAGTTTGGTCAGAGAGACTGTATCACTGGTAAGCATAATAGTCTAGAAAAGGCAGTATATTTTAAAAGAGGAGCAAATCAGCTCCAAATCAGGCTCAAGTCTTCTGAGAGAACCACTCAGCATGATGCTGTGATGTGACACAGTGAGAGGGGCATGTTGAATTTCTTATGAAGCGAAGGGAAGGAAAGCTGCAGACTTGGAGCCGTCATGGAGGTTTGGAGTTCGCAGACAGTGGACATGAATTAGGGGCCTTGTATCCTCTTGAATCTTTTTTTTTTTTTTTTTTTTTTTTTTTTTTTTTTTTTTTGCATTCTTGGCACCCCAGAAGGCTGCTGTGACGTTTTTATTTTTTAATTTATTTTTTATTTTATTGAAGTACAAATATCAATCAGACAGTTTCAAGACACCTTAATAAGACAGATTCATTAAATTAGTACATTGCGAACTGTTTTCATAATGTTTTGGTATCATACAAGGTGCATACATGATATTATATTTACAGATATTATTTTAGCAGATGTCTCTTATCAGTAAATTAAGAGTGTAGCTGCTTACTTCTCTTATTTTTTATACCTGAATTATATAAAAAATTCAATAATTATTTTCCTAGTGGATGACCATAGTACTAGAAGCTGACATAATATCCTGTCCAACCACTGTTAGTGCAGATCTTGCCTTTCATAAGATTATGTAGAAGCACAGCATTATCTATCCCAGCTGTACTGTCTATACACACACATCATGATTTTTTCTTTCTATACCCCTTCCTTTGTCTACACCTGTCAAAGGTGGGCACTCCATTGTCATTCAACTAACTTAGGTGCTTAGACTCGACACCACA
>PVKA01036412.1:0-21807 GCA_004027165.1 Ctenomys sociabilis
TGAGGCAGGAGGATTGTTGTGAGTTCGAGACCAGCCTGAGCTACAAAGTGAGCTTAAGGCCAGCCTGAACTGCACAGTGAGACCCTGTCTCAAAAAAAGACAAAAAAAAAAAAAAAAAAAAAAAAAAAAAAAAAAAAAAAAAAAAAAAAAAAAAAAAAAAAAAAAAAAAAAAAAAAAAAAAAAAAAAAAAAAAAAAAATTAAAAAAAAAAAAATAAAAATAAAGCCATCCATATGGAAGCGAAAAATTCACATATAGCCCATACATACCTCCAGACATGCTATAGCTATATTTACCTATGCAAATCATGCCGGAGACACTGCTATCTAATGTTCGGAAGTTCCCAAGAAAAAACGTTCTGTAACTTCTTTGTGGCTACAAAGACAAATACCTGGCTTTGTGTGGCTCACTTCATCCAGCGTCTCAGCTGCCAATGTCACGGGCACCACATCTGCCTTTAGCTCTTCCTTTCCATCAGTGCCCAGGTCTTTCACGATGACATTCACATTCACCGTCTGGCCAGCTCTGGGTCTGGCTGCTGGCTTCGCATGCTTCCAGAAACGTTGCTTCAAGGCTTCCAGCTCTAAACTCAAACACCAACCTGTGGTTAGTTTGCTATGTCCCAGCTCTTCCCTCTAAGATTCCAGTTAAGAGTTCTAAGCTATGTTTTTTAGGACAATACCGAAGAAAAACTCACATATTTAAAAGAGCAACCCCCCTAAAAAAAAAACCCATTCCTATTTACACCTGCATCAAATTGCAACTTAATCCAGTCTGAGGGAATGTTAGAATGGTTCTTCTACAATGTTCCAAAAATCACTTTTAAGAGAGAACTTCACGATTGTTTACAAGTTTCTACACATATAATTTTTTTCCCCAAGCATGAGACTGGTAGGAAAAATATCTTAATTGTCAACTACTCAAAAACTTAATTTTCCAGAGATATCCATCTTCTATATTTAAATTCCCTATTATAAATAGTTCACTACTGACGATTTTACTAGATGTACACAAGTTCAGTTGAAGAAAGAGGAAGAAGAGGAGGAAAAGAGGTGGGGTGGAGAATGGAGAGGAAGAGAGGATGAGGGAAAGAGAAAGAGTAAAGAGGACAGTAAGAAGGGAAAGGAGGAGGGAAGAGGAGGGGTGAAGAGAAGGGAGAAATTGGAGAAAAAAAATGACAATCCAGTCAGTGACATAACACAGCATCAGGCTTGGAAAATGTTTATGTGGTAGAGTTCTACTACTACCATAATTGATACTATTGGAAAGGAAATCTTACTTATGTCAGCCCCCATGCCACACCCAATCTGAATAAAGGTGGGTATAGTAAGCCTAGTGCTCCAGTGCCTTTCCCTTCTTCCTCACTGTTACAATTTAGAAGTTCCTTCTCCTCTCTTCCTCAGCTAGGTGGTACCTCCCAAACCCCTACCAACTCTGTTGTAGAATTCATACAAGTGAGACAGCAGGCTGGCCATTAAAGGAAGAACTATCTCTTTTCCATGACAAAATGTTTCCAAATTTTATTATTTTTTTACTTGTATTCAAACCAAATTTTAACCCGGGCCAGAGAGATGGCTCAGTGAAGTAAGCACTTCCCTGGCAAGCACAAGGGCCTGAGTTCAATTTCCGGTTCCACACACACACAAAAAAACAAACCAAATTTTAATTGCCGTGCAATTACTACTTAGAAGGGTTTTTCTTTTCCATAAGGATCTTAGTAGAGAGAGAACTGAAATCAAATCTTTTATCTTGAGTCCCTATCATCAGCAGCATAGACAGAGCATTTATATTACAAATAAAAAGCATAGTGAGGGATGCCTTCTGTATTGAAGTACTTCACTGAAGTTGGAAGAGGTGGTGAAAGTAGCAAGGGACCAGAAATAAGTAATCATTATTGATGCCAATAGAATAAAAGAAATGGTTGAGTAAAAAAGATTACTCAGGCCTAAAATGAGACAGGAGGTACCTTCATTCATAACTGAAGAAAGTAAGGAGCCTCACAGTGCTTCATCCTCTAATCTACTTTTTCTTACACCATTCATCAACTATTCTTACCCTAAAATCTCTTTATGCTCTTCTGTCACCATGGATCTTTTCCTAGCACCTTTTATCTCTTCTCTAAGTGAAAAATCTCAGCCCCAGCAAGTCTCTGCCAGTAGCTTGAATTTAGAGTAGTCTCATTTCCACTCCTCTGTCAAGACAGTAGAGGAATTACAATGAGGCAATGTGTCCTATGTTACAGCAAAGAGCAGGACTAATATACTGCCAACACCGCAAAGTTTGAATCTATATGGATTTTCTCATGGAAATCTTAATTCTGAGGTATGGAAACTGAGTTGCTCCCACTGCTTTTATTTTTTGGTAGTGAGCTTGGGCCTTTGCACTGAGCTACATACTTGTTTTCTGTTGTTTATGAGGCATAGACTGAGTCACTAAGTTGCCCACATTGGCCTCAAACTTGTGATCCCTCTGTGGCAGCCTCCCAGAGTGCTAGAATTACAGGGATGCACCACACCCAGCTATGCTTTTACTCCCTCGCCACCCCACAACTGGAGACTGAACTCAGACTTTTGTGCTTGCCAGAAAGTGCTTATTCAACTGAGCCATCTCCCCAGCCCTATGCTTTACTCTTAAAGCCATCCAGTGCATCTACTCCACCAGCAACCAGTCTGTGCATCCTAAAATCCTAATTTTTGCCCCAGTATTAAAGGATTGAACCCAGAGCCTTATGCATTGGGAAACATTCTACCAAATGAGCTACATCCCTAACCTCTAAAATGAGTTCAAGAGCCGGGCGTGGTGGCGCATGCCTGTAATCCCAGCACTAGGGAGACTGAGGCAGGAGGATTGTTGTGAGTTCGAGACCAGCCTGAGCTACAAAGTGAGCTTAAGGCCAGCCTGAACTGCACAGTGAGACCCTGTCTCAAAAAAGACAAAAAAAAAAAAAAAACAAATAAATAAAAAATAAAAATAAAATGAGTTCAATTCCCAGTACCGCATAAATAAATAAATAAATATTTATTTAACCCAGTATGACTGGGTTATTTTCCTTGCAAAAACTTTTTTTCTTTTTTTGTATTTTAGAGAAGGGTTCACAGGATGTTCAAGGTCTATTTACAGCCTCCTAAGAGCTGGGATTTACAGGGGCACCACAATGCCTTCTCAGTGTGCCCTAATGGCAGGGCAGGAGGCAGGAGCTTTAATTCACTGAGCTATTTGGCCAGCCCTCCTTGCTAAACTTTTCAATGGTGCTCTACTAACAAATATAGGTAAAGTCTAAGCTTCTTCACATGGCCTAAAAGCCGTACATTCTGGTCACCAATCCCCTTGCAATCTTCTCCTCCAGTAACCAGAACACCTTGAGCTTCTTATTGTCTGTGTCTTTTGTAGTTCTGCTGCGTGCACCAAGAAAACCCTCCTTTACCTCTCTTCCTTGGTATCTCCTTCTCAGCTCTCAGGACTCATCAGGAGCTTCCCTGACTCCCTAGCCCAAGTAAATTCCCCTTGTATCCTCCATAAGGGCATACCTTGATCAGAGTACATACTGCCCAGGACTGTAATGGTCCCACTGCCTGCCACTCCTACTGCGCTCCAGTCTCGACAGTGGAGAATGTTTTATTTGTATGTTTCACCAACATAGTACTAAGTAAAAGTTTACTGCATGAATGTTGATTCTAACTTCATGTACAGAATAGCAAGGCAAACAATGACCTAAAAACCCAATTTTCATGTCAGTTATATCTAAAGGAAAACATACATTGTGGAACAGACACTGTGTTAGGTCCTTCTTGTTTTCATTTGTTTGTGACAGGGTCACACTATGTAGCCCAGGCTGCCTTGAACTCACTACAAACCTCAGGCAGACCTTGAACTCCTGGTGATCTCCTGCCTCAGTTTCCCAAGTGCTGATATTACAGGCATGTGCTAAGACTCCCAACTACTTGTGCTAGGTCCCTCCATAAACTAAGCATTAAAAAAATTACTCTACTTATCTTAACCTCAGTTTCTTCATTTTGCAAAATAATAGCAAAGACTGAGAATTTAAAAATCTAAACAATAAATATGCTATCAGTGTCTATTATAGTAAGTGCTCAAAAATGTCTCTTCTCCATCTCTTGGCCTGGAGCTGTTAAGACAACTTTTAGTTCCAGAAGGCTGAGACAGGAGGATCACTACAAGCCCAGAGTCCAACAGGGTAGTGAGACCCTGTACCAAATAAATAAAAAAATAAATTTTTGTGTGTGGCCTGCTCAGCCTGCCCTGGGGCCAGAGTGTTAGGATTACATGTATGCACCATGCCCAGCTATGCTTTTACCATTAAAGCCATCTTTACCCATGATGAATGTAATCATTATGTACTGCAAACATGTACTAATAAAAATAAAAAAGCATGCTTTGCTAGTTCAGAGTAGGGATAAGTTTCTTCCAATGGTAGTTAACAAAAAAAGGCTTAAACCAAACTTTGTGGTGTCGGCAGCATATGATGCCAGGTCTGGCGCAGCATGAGGTGCCAGGGATTGAACCTTGGTCCCTGTGCTTGCCTAAGCAGGTGCTTTAGACAACTGAGTTATCTTGCCAGCCCTGATTTTTTTGGGGGGTGGAGCTGGGGGGGGTGGGGCTGGCTCAGGCTGCCTTAAGGGCAGGTCTGGTAAAGCATGTGGAGCTGGGGAGTGAACCTTGTTCTACCCCTGACTGAGTTTGCCAGAGCTCTCCAGCCCTGATTTTTTAAAAATTAAAAATAAAAACTTCATCTCATGTTTCTCTGCTAAAGGAGCAATGCTACTTCTATTACACAACCCTTCCATCCCAATCAAACTGACTTTTACCTATTGTAAATGTGTACTGGGCAGAGCTCTTTTTCTCTTTTCTAAGAATGTTCTCCCCTCTTCCTCCACATGGCTATCCAATCAATAGTCTCACTGAGCATATTTTACGCAACAGACACAGTAGCTTACATAACATTGGCCAATAATATGCTATCTAATGAAGAGCTTTGATGCAAACAATTTTAAGCAGGCAAACCATTATTTGAGTATTTATTTATTTAGGCAGAACCAGGGACTGAACTCAGGCCCTTGTGCTTGCCAGGCAAGCACTTATTCTACTGAGCCATCTCCTTGGATCCTTGAGTGTTTCTTTATGCTATCCATTTAATTCAATAAATTTTCATTATAGTGCATGACCCTCTTCTTTTTTTAAGGGCAAATTAGAAAGGTCAAATTGCATAGCCAAGGGTAAACAATTTATAATACACTCCAGAATCAACTCCTGGTCCTACTAAGTTCTGAACTCCTAAACTTCAGGTCATTCAGGAGGGAATGCACAGTGGTACCTAAGAGTTGGGAAGTGTACTTGGTGTGATAATACTTGAGTTAAATGTTGAAGAATCATTCATCCATTCTACAAATATAAATGTCTACCATGTGTCATACACTGAGAAAGCACTAGAAATACAGTAGAGTGCAAGACAGGAAGCCCCAACTCATAGTATAAAGGAAAGTCAGGGCACTAGTAATTATATTCACCCTCTCTTCAATTCTCCTTAACCACCATTGGAAGAAACCTATCCCTACTCTGAACTACCAAAGCATGCTTTTTTATTTTTATTAGTACATGTTTGCAGTACATAATGATTATATCCATCATGGGGAGTCGGTACATATACACATCTTAATTCTTTTTATGCCCCTTTCTTACCATAGCTCTTTATTCTAAATGTCCCTTTCAAGAAAGAATACTTATCTCCTGGAAGAGAAAGTAGGCAAAAATCTTGAAGACATAGGGTTAGGCAAACAATGCATGAAGAAAAAACAAACTGCATGCAAAGTACTTCCAAGAATCAATAAATGGCATCTCATCTTGTTAAATCAAAAGAAATCACCAACACTCAGACAAAGAACTTCTATTTAAAACATGTAAAGAATTTAGGATAAAAGCGCAGCTGGGAGTTTGATCCCTGGGCCTGTGGTGCCAGCCTGGCCATGGCCCCGCTCCCTGGCACGCTAACATGGCAATTGAGACTGGGCATGGTGTTGTGCACCTGTAATCTCAGCTCTTGGGAAGCTGTGAACAGGCAGATCACTACAACTCTGATCTACTAGATCAGACCCTGAACTACTAGCGAGACCCGAACACCCTATAGACCCTTCTCTAAAAAAAATAAATAAAATATACAAAGAATTTTGAAAAAAAATCAGGCCCTTCAGATTCAAAGACCCAATTCAAAAATAGGCATTTTGGGGCCAGGGAGATGGCTCAGGAAAATAAGTGCTCTCTTGGCAAGCACAAGGACCTGAGTTCAATCTCCCATTCCCCCACTCCCCGAATAAAAGGGCATCTGAGATGAAGGAAGATGCTTCTTGGATGAAGAAATACAAATGGGAAATAAACATATAAAAAATTATTGAACAGCATTGGCCATTTGAGAAATGTAAATTATAACTACTGTGGAAATCAATATGGATATTCCTCAACAAACTAGGAGTAGAGGTCCCATTCAACCAGCTATCCCTTCTCTGATTATTTTCCCAAAAGAAAAATATCATACCATAGTGATATATGTACACTCATGTTTATAGAAGCACAATTTTAAAAAATATATATTTAGTAGAGGGTCTATTAGGTCTCACTACACAGATCAGACTCCTAGTGATTTGCCTGTTTTCAGCCTCCCAAGTGCTGGGATTACAGGCCCACACCACCATACCCAATCGTATCTCAGTGAGCCCTGGGGGGCCGGCATGGCACACTGGGGATGGAATCCCGGTTGCTGCGCTCTGCCTAAGCAGGTGCTTTAGCTATCAGCTAGCCCTATAGCAACACAATTTGTCAGAGTTAAATGCCTATTAATGGATTAAAAAAAAAGGTGGTTTTTTTTTTTTAATAATGGAGTGCCACTCAGCTATAAAGAAGAACAAATTTCAGGCTTTTATAGGTAAATGGATGCAACAAGAGACCATACTCATAAGTGAAATAAATCAAACTTACATGTGTAAACACTGTATTGTCTCCCTCATATGAGAAACTGAAAAAAGATCCAAAATTTACATATATATATATATGCATTTTTTTTTTTTTTTTTTTGTGGAACTGGGGATTGAACTCAGGCCCTTGCGCTTGCCAGGGAAGCACTTATTCCCCTAAGCCATCTCCCCAGTTCCTACAATAGATATTGTGAAAGGGAAAGAAACTTCAAAAAAGAATGGGAATGGGTGAAAAGAGGAAAGGAAGGGAAAAGAAAATATACATAAGATAATTATACTACTCACTTCTTTAGTACATTGAAAAACCACTGTGCTTATATTGTTTGATCAATTATGCATGCCTACATCTTATAATCTGAACTAGTTTGAAGATAATAAATAATATATCAACCATTGTTAACCTATTATCTTGTTTTGCAATTCTCTAATATTGATTTTTTTTCTCTTTAAAATAATTTAAGGGACCAGAGAAATGGCTCAGTGGAATAAGTGCTTCCCTGGCAAGCGCAAGGGCCTGAGTTCAATCTCCAGTTCCGCGGGAAAAAAAAAAAAAACAAAAAAAACCCCATAATATTTAAAATAAATAAAATAATCTTTTAAAAAAAGAATACTTTTCCCTTTGTTATTTACTTTTCTTCCAACTATCAATGATAGCTGGCCTTCCATATCCCTGGGTTGTGCATTTGTGGATTTAATTAGCCTCAGATGGTAAATACTTAAAAAAACAATTCCATCTGTACTGAGCAGGTACTTGTCTTTTTTTTTTTTTTTTGGCAGAACCAGGGATTGAACTCAGGCCCTTGCGCTTGCCAGGGAAGTGCTTATTCTACTGAGCCATCTCCCTGACCCCTTTTCTTGTTTTTATTCACGGAATACAAAAACACTATTTACAAAGGTTGGCTGGATAGCTCAGTGGACTAAAGTGCCTGCTTAGGCAGGTACAGGGACCAGGGTTCAATCCCCAGCTTGCCATACCAGCCCCAACCCCAGGGCATGTTGAGAGGCAACTGAGACTGGACATGGCAGCACACCTATAATCCCAGCGCTGGGGTGGCTGAAAACAGGAAGATCATAAGTCCGACATGTGTAGTGAGACCCTGTACTAAATATATGACACCCAATATTTACATACTATTTATACAATATAGTATAAATATATACATACTATTTATAAGTAGAGAAAATTTCAAGTATAGGGGAAGATGTCACGCATTATAGATTTTATGCAATTCCTATGTCATTTTATTCAAGGTAGCTGAGCATCTGTGAATTTCTGGTAGCCTGGAGCAGATGGGGAGTCCTGGAATCAATTATTCCCTTACAGGTTCTGAGGGACAACTTGTGGGACTATTAACAAAGAAGCCCCCACTTCCTTCCTTGCATTAAGCTATGTGCACACTTCCTATACCAAATACTGGAATACAAACATCTTAAATGTAGGATAAACACCTAAGTTATCTTGGTATGCTCTACAGGATCTCGCATGTGGTAGGTACTTTAAGAAATTCTGTTTTGCAGGCAGTGTAAGTGAACCAAGATATTTTCTGTTTAGCTGTGAAAACCAGAATGTTTTTATAAATGACTTCAGATTTGACACAGACATAGAAAAACTTGGACCTTCAGTTTGCAAAAGAAATAAATTCCTAACAACCATAACAACAACACAACGGCAAGGTATCTTTTTTGCTGTTAAGTATTATCAGTTGGCTTCCATAAGGTTAATTCATTCTGATACCCTGCCAAATTTATCTAAACGAAATTTTCTGCATGTCTAGTACAGCTACAGAACAAGACTATGTATAATTATGTTTTCTCTTCTGTTCCTGACCTTCCAGTTACAAAACAGTTAAATAAAGTGCCAGGATAAATCACCCCAGATAAATCACTGATTACAATTTAAAGGATACCTCTGTTGGTTTCAGGTTCATCAAGTATCACAAAGGAATCTTTATCAGCCCCCAGCCGGGGTTTAATGGAAACATCCACTCCCAGTTGCTTCAGTCGATCCACTGTGAACCTTCTCACTTTTTCAGGTACTACAGCTACTGCTGATTTAGTCTGCTGCATGGCTTCTTCCGGTTTCTCCTCTGTTTCTTCTGGTTTTTGCAGGTCTTCTTCCCCCAAGGCATGAAGTTTAGGTTCCACATGGTCTCCAATCGGATACTCCTCATTGGCCATGTTCCTGAGGTAGCCAGATTCTTGCTGCAATACTGAGCTGTCCTCAGGCCTATGATCATTCTGTTTCTCTTTCTCCTCACTTTCTAGTTCTTCACTTCTCACTAGAACTGTAGTGCAAGTCTCATCCGATCCAGTAGCAATCTGAGCTTCCTTTGAGACCACAGGGTGTTCATTCATTTCTTTTTCACATCCTGTGCTTGCTGTCAGCTCGGAACCTTTGTTACAGTGGTCACCATTCATTTCAGTTGCCTTTGCAGGGTCTGTGATTTCTTTATGATGGTTTGACTGATACTTACATGATCTAAAAAAAAATGAGTAAAAATTTAAAAATGTCCTAAACACGAGCACCTAATAAATCAATTAAATCAATTCTAATGGAATAGAAATCTGAATGCTTTGTACCCTATTTTGCTACTAAATGAATGTTCATGACAATTATAATCACAAGGAAAAAAGGTTCTTACTTCAGTAGTGTCATGGCATTGCCCTGACAAGTGGGCCGGGGTTTACGTTTGAAGAAATCATGAATGGTTTTATTCTCAGGCATATGATATGGAAGATTAAGTGCAGATTCTAAAAAAATGAAACAAAAGAAGCAAATAGATACATTGTATATATACTAATATATCATTTCATATCAGTTAACAAAATAGTATCACCAAAGCTATCACCAGAAATAGAAAATAATTCTGCCTTTAACAAGACAGGACCTAAGTACAAAAGATTTCCCTGAAGACTTGGAGCATTTAAGCCTAACTGAAAAATCAAAATAACCTGGGAAGTTTCAAGAAACATAGAGGGGCCGGGGAGATGGCTCAGTGGAATAAGCGCTTCCTTGTCAAGCGCAAGGGCCAGAATTCAATCCCTGGTTTTGCCAAAAGAAAAAAAAAAGAAACAGATTCTTGGATTCCATTACAAAATTATTGAATGACAATCTTTATGGGGCCTAAAATGTCATGCATTTGAGCATCTCCTAAACTAGACATGGTGGCATATGCCTGTAGTTTCAGCTACTTAAAAAAACTGAGGTAAGAGGATTGAGCTTAGTAGTTTGAGACTAGTCTGGGCAAAATATTGAGAGCTTTTCTGAACAAAAAGAAAAATCCCTAATGGGTCTTGATGCAATCTATAGACAACCATTGAAAAGTTTCATCCTCCACTGCAGTCCTGGAAGTTTTCTCAGCTTTTCCAAACATTCCAAGGAACAATGGGCACTCAGCAAGACCAACTGCAAGGTTAATATCAGAATTAGAAGTGATTAAGGAAAAAAAATTCAGTACTCAAATTGCACTTACAAGAAAATACTGTGATTTTCCTCAAAGTTTACCATATTGATTTGAATTACCTCGTATAAGACGCTGAGTCTCACTGTGCAGTTTTTTTAATGCTTCTTTGCTTAATTTGGCTGCCTTTCTTTCCTTAAAGAAAACAAAAAGTGAAACCTTAGTGGTATTATCCAGAAAGACATTCATCCCGTAATACTTAGTTCTTGCCAAGAAAAGAGAATAAACTATGAGCACTAATAAACCTTAATACAGGGCCGGCCTGATAGCTCAATGGACTAAAGCACCTGCTTAGGCAGAACGGCTGGTTCGATTCCTGGCATGCTGTGCCGGCCTGCCTGTGGGGGGGGGGCATGATTGACACTGGGCGTGGTGGCGTGCACCTCAACATAGTATATAATTCAAGGAACACATTTATTTGCAAGTCTCAGAAAATTAACTCAATCCATATTCTTGATCCTACTATGCATAAAGTAAATATTGGGTACCATGAAAATAGGATAGGCAAGATATAATACTTATACCTGAGAAACCCAGTCTCCCATGGGAAGACATCACTGTGACTGTTACCTATGGGTCTACCTTACCTTTTTCATGGTGCCTTTTGGTAACTCACTCTCTTCCTCAAATGAGAAGACCCCACTCTCCAAAGGTGTTTCCTTTTTCTGAAAAAAGATTGGAAGATGATTATAAGAACAAAAATTTAGGCCCAGTGAGATAGCTCAGCAGACTTAAAGCACCTGCTTAGGCAAGTTTCGGCAAGTACAGGGACTGCAGTTGAATGCCTGGCACATGCCATGCCAGCCCTGCTTCCAGGGCGGGCTGAGCCACACTGGAGAGGCTAAAAGCAGGATCACAAGTCTGAACTACATAGTGAGATCCTGCAACAATCAAATACATTCAAATAATAATAATAATAATAATAATAATAATAACAATAATAATAAAGGATGTTTCTTACTACATCGTGCTACTTTACCAATAAATCAGTAATTATCAAATAGAAAATTTCAAGCTCAATGTAGTGGCTCACACCTATAATATCATCTTGGGGGGCTGCTAAGAAAGGAAGACAAAGTTCTAGCCCAACCAAACAACTTAATGAGGCCCTGTCTTAAAATAAAACTTTAAAAGGATGTGCAATACAGCTCAGTGATGAGAGTGTTTGTCTAATATATGTGAGGTTCTAGGTTCTATCCCAGGACTGTAAGGACAAGAGAGAGAGAACAAGATATCTCAAATGGAATTTGGACTCTTAATTTTTTTTTTATCTGTTGATATATTTTCCAAAGAAAGAATAATAACTTTCGGGGAGGGAAACAAAATTCTAGGAAAAAGTTATCTTCTTTTTTGGAGATGGCAGCACGGTAACACTGGGGGTCAAATCAGGGTCTCACACATGCTAGGCAAGCACTCCACCAAGCCTCACCCCAGCTCTTAATGCTTTCAAACAATCACGTTTTTAACTCATGCCTCTTTATCACTGAATTATACCACCAGCCTCTGCCTCTCTTTAACACTTTTTCTGAAACCCCACACAGAGATTTTTCTTTTCTTTCTTTCTTTCTTTTTTTTTTTTTGGTGGTACCAGGGTCAAACTCAGGATCTCACACTTGTCAGACAGGCACTTACGTCACTGAGCTATCTCCCTAGCCTCACATGATTTTTCAGAGACCCCATGACTAAAATTTACAACTCTGCCCCATTATTTACCTGCTTCTTACCACAACACCAAATACAGTATACCTCACCTCCCCCCAGGATCTCTAAAAAGGCTGCAACAATATGTACTAATTTCCAAGCAAATTAGCATGTCTATCACCTGTACTGCAAGTTTCCAAAATTAACAACTGAAAAATCAATCAACACATGTTTTTCTTCACTAAACAAAATTAAGGTTGCTATAATCCCTGCTACTCAGGAGGCTGAGACAAGAGGACTGCAAATTAGAGACCAGTTGGACCACTAGTGAGACCCTGTCTGTCTCAAAAACAAAAAATGGGAGCTGGGGAGATGGCTCAGTGGAATAAATGCTTCCCTGGCAAGGGCAAGGACCTGAGTTCAATCCCTGGTTCTGGAAAAAAAAAAAAATGCTGGGAATATAGTTCAGGGACAGAAGGCTTGCCCAGCATGTGTAGGTCCTGAGTTCAATTCCTTGCACTGGGAAAAAAAAAAAAGGCTGTAATACATTTTTGAAATAAAAAAATAATAAACAGAATAGTTGGCTGGACTGGCCAAATAGCTCAGTGTATTAAAGCCTGCAAGCAGGCGCAAGGGCTAGGGTTTCCCTGCCTCCGGGACAAACTGAGACAGCAATTGAGACTGGGCATGGTGGCACCCACCTGTAATCCCAGTTCTTGGGAGGTGGTAAACAGGCCTCCCTGTTTACACTAGGAGTCCGATCTAATAGTGAGACCCTAAACACCCTGTAGACATTTCCCTAAAATATAGGAAAAAAAAATAGTTGGCTAACGTACTATAACCATGCTTCACCTACCTTGTGGTTTTTTACTTTGTTCTTTACAGCAGCCCTTATTGATTCTAGTGATTCTTCATCTTCTAATGCAGAATCCTCCTCCAAACCCGTTTCAAAAAGGTCTCCGTCTGTAAGAAGGCAGCCACTGTCATTCAGTGGCTGTTCCACATCATTTTCCTGGACAATGCATAAAGAAAAGGTATGATCCAATCATGTTGAAGTCTAACCTTGCACAATATTACATTGCAACGTGGAACAAGCCAGAAAAAGCCTAACTTTCATCAAAAAACAATTATGGCAGGGCCAGGGAGATGGTTCAGTAGAATAAGTGCTTCCCTGGTAAGTGCAAGGGTCTGAGTTCAATCCCTGGTTCTGCCAAAAAAAATAATTATGGCACCTAGAACATTTTTACTGGGTTTCTATTATTTGTTTTGCTTTGTGTATGTGTGTGTGTGGCAGTACCAGGGAATGAAATCAGGACCCTGCACTTGCCAGGTAGGCATTTATGCTACTGAGCTATCTCCCAGCTCTGTTTTTGCTTTTTGAGACAGGGTGTCACTATGCAGTTCAGGGTGGCCTTGGAACTTGCAGCAATCCTCCTGCCTCAGCTTCCCAAGTATTGTGATTCCAGACATATGTCACCACACCTGGCTTCTTACTAGTTCTTTGCTATGTTTTTGTTTTCATTTTGCGCTACTGGGAATCAAACTCTGGACCTTAAGCTTTCCAGGTAGGCACTTAGGCCACTGAGCTATCTCCTGGCCCTTTTACTGTTAATCTACTATCATCATTTGAAATTCAAGTTGTGACATTTATATAGTTATCCAACATTAACTTAGTAAACAGCAAAGATTTTTTGAAAAATCAACTAAATACTTATTGAGTAGTTAGTTGATAAAACTTGAGGATATTTCTAGTTAACAAACTTGATACATTAAAAAAATTCCTTTCAGAGCTAATTTTCATCAGATTAGGAACAGTAAAGAATTACTCTACATATTCACAAAGAAAATCAGAAACACATTTATTTGGAAGCATCCTCTAAATATCTGCAACAGTGAATATGACCACTAAGTTTTTCTGTTTTTGAGACAGGGTCGTACTATATCATTCAGGCTGGCCTAGAACTTGCAGTCATTCTCCTGCTACAGCCTCCCAAGGGCTAGGGTTACAGGCATGTTCCACCATACAAGACTACAACAAGTAAGTTTTAAATCACTTGTCCTATTACTCTCTATGCAATCAATTCAAAGGTATAATTGTTTCTGAGTACAGAAACAATTAAAAGCCACTTTTTCTAAAAGGTTAACATTCATAAGAAAAAGCAAACTATTCTTTAAAATGTACCTCATGCTGGGTGCATGGCTAAGTTGCACATCATTGCCCTAGCATGCATGAGATGGCCCTAACACCACAAAGAAAAAAGTACTTCAATGAATAAATAGAGGATATGTGAATCTTGGCATGATGGTACACATCTGTAAGCCCAGCACTTGGGAGGCTAAGCCAGGAGGATCGCTGTGACTTTGAGGCCAGCCTAGGATACAAAGTAAGCTCAAGGCCAGACTGAACTGCATAACAAAGCCCTATCTCAAAAAGACCAAAAAAAAGGGGTTGGGGAGATAGCTCAGTAGCCTAAGCGCCTGCCTGTTAAGTCCAAGGACCTGGGTACCACACACTGTGCCAACCCTAGAACCGCAGGTGTGCTGTGCCAGCTACTGAAACCAGGTATGGTGGCACACACCCATAATCCCAGTGCTGGGTAGGCTGACACAGGAAGATCACTGAGTCCAAGCTACACATGAGACCCTGTACCAGATACATAAATTAATTTTAAAAAATTAAGAATATGTGTGATAAACGTTATTCAACCATTAAAAATAATGAAATTTTGTCATTTGCAGTAACTTGGATGAACTGGAGGATATCACGCTAAGTGAAATAAATCACACACAGAGAGATGTTAAAAAGTTGATCTCATAGAAGTAGAGAATAGTATAGTGTTTACCAGAGCCTCTACACTCTATGAGCGTGCACAAGGTGGTTAATGAATAGGTTTGGATGGATAGGAAGAAGAACTTATACGTTCTACAGCACAGTAGAATAACTGTGATTGACAATACCTAGCTACGAGAATCAGAAGTTTCAGGCCAGCCTAAGCAACTTACTTAGTGAGACTTTGTTTACCATTAAAAAAAAAAAAAAATTGGCTGAGGATATAACTCAGAACTCCAGCTTTAATCCTAAGTACTGTACAGGGGCCAGGGAGATGGCTCAGTGGAATAAGCGCTTCCCTGGCAAGTACTAGGGCCTGAGTTCAATCCCTGGTTATGCCAAAACAAAACAAAACAACAACAACAAAAAAAAGAGTACTATACAGTGCCTGAAAAACAGTCAGAGGGGATAGTTTAGCTAACTGCCCTGACCTGCTCATATATTGTATACATCATGGAAATATACTATTCCCCATAACTATGTATCGATTAAAAATGGAAATATAAACCAGGCATGGTCGTGGTGTACACCTGTAATGCCAGCTATAAAGGTTGAAGGAGAATTACAAATTCAAGGCCAGCCTGTATAACCTAGCAAGAGCAAAATCTTGTCTCAGTAAAAAGAGCTAAGGATGTAGCTCAGTATTCCCTGGGTTCAACCCCCTACATATACAACATTTATATAATATGAATAAAGACTGCATTACATAGTTAAATATAATATACCTCATTTTTTGTTTCCTTCTTTTTTAACTGCCTAATTTTTTCCATCTTTCTCTGCTCTTTCTCAAGCCTTCTCTTTGATTTTACTTTCGGTTTTCCTGTAGCTCCTTCTTGATTGTGTACAGACTTTCTGGAAGTCTTTCTCTCTGCAGTAAAGTCCACAGAATTTCCAGATTGGAGACTCAGCTCTAAGTAAGGTGTCACTTCAGTTTCAGGATTTTCTGGGGGAAAGGACTCCTCTACATTACTTTCATCACTGTCAGCCACAGTTTTGTGAATCCTTTTGATTTTTCTACATTTTGCAGCATAGAGGTTCTCTTTCTCTTCCTCAGCGCTGTCACAGGTAGTTTTCTCTGAAGTGGCATTTGTGTCCTCTGTTTCAGAATCACTGTATTGTATCACCTTCCTGCTCTTCAGCTTCTTACTCATGAACATCTCTTCATCTGAATCTGGAGAAAATAATCGGTTAAGAAGGCATACAATTGTTTAGCTTTTTTCCTAGTTCCATTACTTCTGAAAAACATACTCCATGGTACATGTGGTATGGCACTTTGTGAAATTATGTAACTACCATTAAGAGCTGATTGTAGCAAAGTATATCTAAAAATATATTGGGAAAAAATTTTCCTTGAAAAAAATGTTTCTTGCTGAGAAGTGTAATTATATATATTTATAATGTGTAAAGTTATTATAATCTTTCTGGCAGGTGTTAAAAAATCCTTGTATCCTACAATGAATGCATTTAGCCAGGCTTTATATGTTCAAGAATATAAGAGAAATGGCTATTTTTAATAAGGTGTAAGCATTATATTGATTTTATAACAAAAAGAAATAAGGTTGGAGCATTAACAATTTAATATACCAAGAGAATAAAGCAACTGATCCAATCCATGTATAACGCATGGTTCCCAAATTCTAGTCGAAAAATTAAAGTATTTTTCAATATTACAAACCTTTTTCATTCAAGGGCTCAATTGTTTCAAAGCTGCCTTGTCCACTGTCTGAAGGACTGTCTGCTTCTTCTTGTGAAATGAGTTTTAGATCATTGATTTCTAGGTGAATCTAGAAAATAAGAATAAACTGTATTAATGAGGACAAGACAAGAGTTCCAAGTAGACAATACTACACAAACCACCCTGGGTCATCAAATTTAACTAGGAAGCAGTACAATGGCTTGATGAAGTGTTGACACTTAGAGGTTACTGAACAAAAAACAAATGCTACAAATTTGAAGAATGCTAATTGAACTAATCTTTTAATTATACATATATATATACACATACATACATATATGTATTATACATAATATATATATATGTGTGTGTGTGTGTGTGTGTATATGTATGCTGAACCAGGGATTGAACTCAGCCCCTTGCACTTGTCAGGGGAGTGCTTATTCCACTGCGCCATCTCCCCGGCCCTTTAATTATAATCATTATATAATTATAATTGTATAAATTAGTGGGGTTCACCATATTTTCACGTACATATACGCATCACATCTATCCACCTTTCTACCCTTGCCATCTCCTTCCTAAGCCTTAGGAACCCCCTTTTATATTCAATTTATCTTTGTTTTTAAGTATTTATTTTTTGTGGGGCTGGGGATTGAACCCAGGCCTTTGCGCTTGCCAAGGAAGCATATTCTACTGAGCTATCTCCCTGGGCCCTTCTAAGTATTTATGTATAAGCAAAAGCTATGGGGCCAGGGAGATGGCTTAGTGGAATAAGCACTGGCAAACGCAAGTGCCTGAGTTCAATCCCTGGTTCCGGAAAAAAAAAAAAAAAAAAAAAAAAGCTATACTCATCTGTCTGTGTTTGGCTTTTTCTGTTTAACACAATGTGCTCCAGTTCCACCTATTTTCCTGCAAATGACAGGATTTCCTTCTTATTTGGCTAAATAATATTCAATAAGGTATGTACACCAGTTTCTATAGCTGTTCACATCTTGGCAGACATCTAGGCTTATTCCATATCTTAGCCATTGCTGTAATCAACACAGGTAACCAGGTTACCTCTTAATTTAATGTACCAGGAAGAATAATGAAATTAAGCCCAGATTTCATTTCCAAGAACCAACTCTGAGTAATGCTAAATAAATAAAAGGGATCAAATATTTTTTATGCTTTTGCTGTATGACCTATTCCTTGGTATGCCCAAATAAGTGAAGGGAACTTTCCTTCAGAGAAACATGCTACTCAAGGAAGAAATGACAGAAACAGACAAATCACAACTTTAGCAGCCACTGAAAATAATAGACCCAAGCAATAATCATTGCTTCTGAGATTACCAGAAGAAAAACCAGACATTATAGCCTAATAGAAGTACCCAACACCCCCTTTTAGAAAACATTAGTCAGAACAATCAAATATAAATCTTATTGCATAATCGGCCATTTTTACGAAATACAGGGAACAAAGGAAGATGTCAAATAATAAAGATACAACCTAGGTGTGGAGAAACTCTACAGGACAATATAGGTGGTGTCTTTAAAAATATATTACAAGAAGCAGGGCATGGTGGCACAGGCCTGCAATCCCAGCACTGGAAGGCTGAGGCAGGAGGATTATTGTGAGTTCAAGACCAGCCTGAGCTACAAAGTGAGCTTAAGCCCAGCCTGAACCGCATAGTGAGACCCTGTCTCAAAAAAGACAAAAAAAACAAAAAAAAGTAATAACTAAAGACAACCTATTGAAGAATCTCTGGGGCTGGGGAGATGGCTCACTAGAATAAGTGCTTGCCTGGCAAGCACAAATGTCTGAGTTCAATCCCTGGGTGGGGGTGCGGGTAGCAGAAATACCCAAAAAATTTGGGCAGGGAGATGGCTCAGGGGAATAAGTGCTTCCTTGGCAAGCGCAAGGGCCCGAGTTCAATCCCTGGTTCCGCAAAAAAAAGACTCACTTAAGACTACCATGTATAGTATGTTCGACAACTTAGAGCAGTTAACAGTACTGGTTTTGTTTACCCACTCTTAATGATCGTCCTGCCTCAGCCTTCCAAGTACTGGAACTACAGGTGTGCGCCACCATATCTGGCAAGATAAATAAATCTTAATGCAATGCATTTTCAAAAACCAAAATAGCAAATGTCTCATAAATTCAGCTACCTGCTTTTATAAACACTTTCATTGGAACTGGAGCTTTTATTATTGGATTAGGGTGATATGAGCCAGGATCCTGCAGATATTGTCACTATTTAAGTCTGCCAGGTGTAGTGGCCACACCGTAATCCCAGCACTGGGGAGTCTGAGGCATGAGGATCCTTGCAAATTCAAAAACAGCTTGGGCTACGAAGTGAGCACAAGGCCAGCTTGAACTACAAAGAGAGAACCTGCCTCAAAAATAAACAAAGATAAATAAAATTGTACTAATTAATTTCACTGTATAATTCTATCACTGGGGGCTTTGACGCCACTTTAAATTTTGCTCACAAGAGCCTGACAATGGACGTTTTTTTATGCCCAGTTCCATCAGTGAGCGGTCAACCACCAGTCCAGGCCCTGTCCGAAAATTCAGGGCACCAGCACGTACGACCCCCAAGGTGCTGCCTCCCAGGCCCAGCTGAGCTTGCTAACACCCGTGGCACTGTGTTTATGAAGCTCCCGCCCGGCAGTGCCGTGGCCGGAAGGGCCTCCTCTTTGCCGGCTCTGCGGGAGGAGCTCCCGGGCCAGGAAACGCGCCAAAGCTAAAGGCGGCCTGAAGGAGGGGCTGGGCCGCCCGCGCGGCGCGCCGCGGACCGTAGGAGCCCCGCGGCCGTCGGGACCGAGCGTGGGAAGGCGGCGAGACCCCACGCGAGGCCGCAGGCCCGTCGGGCCGAGACGAGGCCCTCGCGGGGCACAGCTGCAGTCGTTTCACCCCGCACCCCCTCAATGCGACCCAGTCCCACCCCTCGGTACGGCTCTGCAGACCGGGTGGGAGTCGTAGGCATAAACTCACCTCCGAATCCACCTTGCCTGTCATGATGCCCGTCTTCCCCGCGTTCTCTCGGAGAGACGCTGGCTTCCGTTCGTTCCGCTTCAGAGGGGCTATCTCCGCAGGCTCCAACCGGGCAAGCAGCGCAGTTCAAGCTTTCGCGCCTAGAAGGAGTGGAGGCCCCACCCTTTATGATTTTCACCAATCCAGAAGCGACTTTCCATATGAGGCCCCGCCCCATACGTCTCACCAATCACGAAGCTCCTCCGGCCGGCGCACCTAACAAACTCTGGTAGCTTTGACGGGTCCGGAAGTCTTTTCGGTGGAATCCTTGGGATATGTTAGTGTCTTTGACGCTTGACCTTTGCTACAGTTTGAATGATAGCACCGAGGGCAATTTTAGGAGTAGAGATCCAAGCTAAAATAATGTAGGAATAGTCCTGGGCACCTGGGGTCTTTTTCTGACAAACTCCGAGGCCCCATTCGAGATTATCTCCACTAACTTTATACCTTTAGCATTAAGACCCTCAGTGCCACTTGTTGTACGTAACACTTGTCACTACATATTAAAAAGTTTTACATGTTGCTCAGATACCAAAGAACATCGTCGGATAATCTTTACTAACTTAATGTATTTAGGATTAACCTGAGGTTACAGAAAGCTCACTAAAATGAAAGCTTTGGAGTAAGACTTTACCCTCCCAGTTTTGCCACTATGTGAATTATTATTTTTATCTCTCTGGGGCAGTTCTCTGTCCTTTTTTTTTTTTGTCTTTTTGAGACAGGGTCTCACTATGCAGTTCAGGCTGGCCTCGAGCTCACTTTGTAGCTCAGGCTGGTCTCGAACTCACAACAATCCTCCTGCCTCAGCCTCCCGAGTGCTGGGATTACAGGCATGCGCCACCACGCCCAGCTCTGTCCTTTGTTTTCCCTAGTTTGTAGTCTGGCAAGGCTGACCCCTCTGGATTATTACCCCAGCTCCCTCCCCCTCTGGCTTGTTGAACTGCAAGGTACTTTTCAAGATTATTGTAAGGAAGTGATTTAGTTCTGCATAAAAGTAAACTTTTTTGTTTTTTTTTTCCCCCCGGAACCAAGGATTGAACTCAGGCCCTTGCACTTGCCAGGGAAGCGTTTTTTCTGCTGAGCCATTTCCCCAGCACCCCCCCCCATAAAGTTTTTTTTCTATGTGTCTATTGTGGCTGAAAGAAGACAGGCATTTTGGCTTTTTTACTGCTATATCTTCACTATGTAGTCATCCTCCAACATGGTCATACATCATAGTGATCTGAAAGGCTGGCAAAAAGATTGCTAGAGCCGGCCAGATAGCTCAGCGGATTAAAGCACCTGCTTAGGCAGACACAGGGGCCCCAGCCTGCTGTGCCAACCCTGCCCCCAGAATTTGCTGAGATGGTGATGGAGACTGGGTGTGGTGCCAGCACTAGGGAGGCTGAAAAACAGGATTACTACAAGTCTGATCTGTGTAGTGAGACCCCTGTACTAAATACATTGTTTATTGTTTTTTTTTTTTTTGTTTTGTTTTGTTTTTTTTGCTTTTTGAGACAGGGTCTCACTATGCAGTTCAGGCTGGCCTTAAGCTCACTTTGTAGCTCAGGCTGGTCTCGAACTCACAACAATCCTCCTGCCTCAGCCTCCCAAGTGCTGGGATTACAGGTATGCGCTACCATGCCCGGCTACTAAATACATTTTTTATAAAAGAATAAAATAAAACACAAAAAGACAGATTACTGGACATGAAGTTCATCTTTTCTAATTCAGTATTCAGATGGGTTTTAAGGATGTGCATTTCCAACAAGTTTCTAGGAAATGTTGATCTGAGGAGCCACACTTTGAGAATCAAGGGCTTCAAAACAACCTTATATCTTTTTTTTCCTTTTTTTAAATTTGATACAGGCTCTCACTATGGAACTCAGACTTGAAGTGATCCTCCTGTTTCCAGCCTTCCTAGCACTGGGATTATAGGAGTTGCGCCACCATGCCCTAATTCTGTGGCCTGCTCAGTGTGCCCAGGGGCAGGGAAGGGGCTGGGGCAGGGCTGGGGCAGCAGGTGGTGGGGGTGGTGGGAGTATTGGTTATCCAACTGGTCCCTGCACTTGCCTAAGCAGGTACTTAGTCCACTGAACTATCTCGCTGGCCCACAACCTTCTTTTATATTACAAAAAATAATAGATTTGCTGGACTGATCAATTACTGACAACTACATTATTTTTCTCAAACCCTCTCTGGAAACAAAATAATATGC